>CAUYUJ010019771.1:434609-444609 GCA_963575745.1 Prorocentrum cordatum
GTAGTAGTAGTAGTAGTAGTAGTAGTAGTAGTAGTAGTAGTAGTAGGAGTAGGAGTAGGAGTAGGAGTAGGAGTAGGAGTAGGAGTAGGAGTAGGAGTCAAGCTAGCCAGCTCGAGCGAGTCAAGCATGGCATGCCCAGTCCCACCCGCCCTCCCACAACATAAGAAGCAAAGCTGGCACAACTGGGGGCCGAAGTCACACCGGCCAGCCGGTTTGGTACAGCTGATGCGGCCGCGATGGCGGTTGCCGACGGGAACTGGCGAGCGCGTGTTGAATGCCGCGCACGCATTGCCAGACGAGTCGAGAATGGCCCGGTACACCGCAGGAAGCCAGAGGTGGCCGGAGGAAGCCCGACGGTCTGACAGGACACCCCAAAGCATTTTTGTGAAAAAGCATTGGGTTTTTGATGTTTTTATGTTGAAATGCTTGCAAACACACGGTGTTCGGTAGGATTCTGACATGAACGCGCGAGTGTGCTCTTTGTGGTATTTTTTGCACAGGATTCGCGGCCTGGGTGCATGACAGAGCATCGCGAGTGCACCGCGCGATGATGTGAAATCGCTGGATTTGACAGAATTCTTAAGATTCCTATGGTTTTCCTATGATTTCAGCAAGAGAGCCCGGGCGGGAAATTTGTACAATTTTTGTGAAAAAAACATTGGGTTTTTGATGTTTTTATGTTGAAATGCTTGCAAACACACGGTGTTCGGTAGGATTCTGACATGAACGCGCGCGTGTGCTCTTTGTGGTATTTTTTGCAATGGATTATCGCCGTGGACGACAGGACGTCCATGTCGAGAGGAAAAAATAAGAAAAATGTTGATTTGTATTGTTTTTTACAGGTTAGGATGGGACCACCCGGATGCGGCCCCTAATGGCCGGCCTGAGGGGGGAGTAGGAGTATATTATAATAAGGAATAAGGATAGGAGTAGGAGTAGGAGTACGAGTCAAGCTAGCCAGCTCGAGCGAGTCAAGCATGGCATGCCCAGTCCCACCCGCCCTCCCACAACATAAGAAGCAAAGCTGGCACAACTGGGGGCCGAAGTCACACCGGCCAGCCGGTTTGGTACAGCTGATGCGGCCGCGATGGCGGTTGCCGACGGGAACTGGCGAGCGCGTGTTGAATGCCGCGCACGCATTGCCAGACGAGTCGAGAATGGCCCGGTACACCGCAGGAAGCCAGAGGTGGCCGGAGGAAGCCCGACGGTCTGACAGGACACCCCAAAGCATTTTTGTGAAAAAGCATTGGGTTTTTGATGTTTTTATGTTGAAATGCTTGCAAACACACGGTGTTCGGTAGGATTCTGACATGAACGCGCGAGTGTGCTCTTTGTTGTATTTTTTGCACAGGATTCGCGGCCTGGGTGCATGACAGAGCATCGCGAGTGCACCGCGCGATGACGTGAAATCGCTGGATTTGACAGAATTCTTAAGATTCCTATGGTTTTCCTATGATTTCAGCAAGAGAGCCCGGGCGGGAAATTTGTACAATTTTTGTGAAAAAAAACATTGGGTTTTTGATGTTTTTATGTTGAAATGCTTGCAAACACACGGTGTTCGGTAGGATTATGACATGAACGCGCGCGTGTGCTCTTTGTGGTATTTTTTGCAATGGATTATCGCCGTGGACGACAGGACGTCCATGTCGAGAGGAAAAAATTAGAAACATTTTGATTTCGTATTGTTTTTTACAGGTTAGGATGGGACCACCCGGATGCGGCCCCCAATGGCCGGCCTGAGGGGGGAGTAGGAGTATATTCTAATAAGGAATAAGGATAGGATTAGGAGTAGGAGTAGTAGCAGCACATGAGCTTCATGATGATGATGATGATGATGGCAGAGATGGCGATGACCGCGACGATGTATGGCGGCGACGGTGGTGATGCTCATTGGTGAGCAAGATGGCGTTGGGGACTGGGCAGGAAGATTGGGGGCTGGATCGAATGATCAATGCTTCTCTGCGAGGACGGGTTGGAGGGCCCGTGGCGCCCGCGCAAGCGCGAGGCCGGAGCGGCTTTCGACGACGACGAAAGCGCCCGGAGGGCCTGGAGGGCCAGCACGGGCGCAAGTTTGGCTGGGGCCTGGACGGACGAGCGCGCGCGCGAGGACAAGCGGGGAGGCCTGAAGGGTTCGCGCAAACGCAAGTCTGCTTGGACTTCCGCGACGACGAGAGCTGCTGCGAGGACGGGCTGACGGACGCGAGTGGTCCGCGCAAGCGTATGCTCGGCATGGGCCTGGGCGAGAGCGGGAGCCTCTTCGGGGACTGGCTGGAGGAGCCGAAGAGCCCGCGCAAGCGAGAGTTCGGCCCGAACCTGGGCGAGGGCGAGAGCCCCCGCGAGGGCAGGCGACAGTGCGAGCGCGAGTCCGGCCTGGACCTGGGCGTGGACGAAACATTTCGCGGGGACAAGCTGGGCGGCCCGAAGGGCCCGCGCGCGCGATTCGGCCGGGGCCCGCGCGGGGGCGAGAGCCTTCTGAGAGGACAGGATGGATGGCCTGAAGGGCCTGTGCATGCGCAAATTCGGCTTGGACCCTGACGAGGGCGAGCGCTTCTGCGAGGACGGGCTGGGGCTCCCGGAGGGCCGTCGCTAGCGCGAGGCAAGTCCGGCCTCTGCGAAGGCGGGTTCGAGGGCCGGATGGGCCCGCGCGAACGGAGGTTCGGCCAGGGCCTCGACGAGGACGAGAGCCTCCCGCGAAGACAGGCTGGAGGACCAGACGGGCTTGTACAAGCGCTTGGTCGGCCTGGATCTGAGCGAGGTCGGGGGCCGCTGCGAGGGCGGGCGCGAGGGCGTCAAGGGCCCGCGCGAGCGCAAGCCCGGCTTGGGCCTGGGCGAGGGCGAGAGCCTCTGCGAGGGCAGGATGGAAAGCCCGAAGGACCCGTGCATGCGCAAGTCTGGCCTGGGCCTGGACGAGGAGGCGGGCCCATGCGAGGACAGGCCGGAGCATCCGGAACGCCTGTGGCCCGAGATCGGCCTGGGCCAGGGCGAGGACGAGGGCCTCTGTGAGGACAGTCCGGAAGGCCAGGGGGCCCGCGCCAGTGCAAGTTCGGCCTGGGTTCGGATGAGGGCGGGCAGTTTTGCGAGCGCAGGCTGGCGGATAGGCTCGAGGACGTGAAAGGCCTGTGCATGCGCGCTTGGCCGGGGCAGGGCGAGCGTCTGCGAGGGCAGACGAGGTTGAGAGCGGGCCTGCGGTGGCGGAAGCGGCGGCTCTTTGTGAGCTAGAGCGCCACCCCAGGCTTGGCCCCGTGCTCGGTCAGGCCAATAGCGTCTGCTTTCTGACTTACAGCTAGTGTCTTGGGGGCCTGAGGCGGCAGAAATGGCAACTCTTCGCCGGCTAGAGCGCCGCTCCAGGCTGGGCGCAACTTCGGTTTGAAACTTTGCACATTTTGTTTGGTGTCTGTGGGATTGCATTTCGCTTGTTTTGCTTGCAGTTTTCCTCGGGGGACTGGTGGCGAAAGTGGCTGCTCTTTGTGAGCGAGAGCGCCGCCCCAGGCTGGTCCGAGCCAGGCGTTCTCGCGCGTGGACGTGCAGGTTGTCCTGGCCCTCCCCTCCTCGTCTTCAGCTTTCTTCGACGCCAGGTGGTGCGAGCGCTTTTCTTGCGGCCGTGCTGCACGGCCCATATTCCCGAATGCCGCTCTCTGCAAGTGGCCCATTATGGCGTGCAAGCTGCCTCCTCATTTCCGCTTGCCCCTGCCTGTTTCCGTTCCTGTCTTGCGGGATCCTCCCTTGCCGCCCCCACCCCGCCCCCCTTCTCTCCGAGGTCAGGCAATGCGAGCGCGCTCTTCACGTGCCCGCCTCGCCCGCTTGCAGCCTGGGTCGGGCGCTTGCCCTTCTTACTGTGTGCATGTCTTTTCTCCCGTCCTCCGCGCCCTTCTTTCCTTCCTTCCGTCGTCGCCCCCCCCTCCCTGTGCCGCCACCCCCCCTCCCAGAGGCTCGGCCTCCTGTATGTTGTGAGAAGTTTGCGCTGCGAGCACATTTTTCTCTTCCCCGTCCTCTTCAACCTTCTCTTCTCCAATCGTCGTCGTCCCCTTCTCGTCGTGTTTCCTCCCCTTTGGGGGGCCGTCCCGAAGCAATGCTTCGCCAGACCCCGCCCTGGCCGCCCCGTACCCCCCCCTTCGCCGCTGCATTCTGCCCCGTCGACTCGGCGCTGCACCCTGCCAGTGTTCCGTGAGGGGCCGGCCGTCTCGCGTTTTCCCGGCCTCTCTTCTGAGCATTGCGCGTTCTGCCGCCGTCTGCGCTGCGCGCCCAACGGTGTGGCGAATCGCCCACCCGCGGCGCCCGAGAAAGTATGTGTGTGTGTGTGTGCGTGTGTGTGTGCGCGCGTAGACAAACACCGCCCGCGCGCTTGTAGTGGGAACGTGTGGGGCATGGAGTATGGAGAACCATGGCGAGCCTGAGCGCAGGTCCAACTGGGCAGCCCACGTTGGAGTTGAGCAACGTAGGAAACCACAGGAAACTGCACATCGCACATGCGCCACATAGCTTCGCAAATCGCTGATCGACCGTGGGCGCGGGTAGAAGTGAAACAGCAGGAGAGAGGAGAGAAGAGGAAGGGGATGAGGATCGGATCGGGTCGGCGGTCCGCGAACATATTTGGTCGTTAACTATTGCCAGGGAATGCAGCACCCGATGTGGCTTGCAGGAGGAGGTTGAAGGGAGAGGAGGAGGAGGAGGAGGAGGAGGAGGAGGAGGAGGAGGAGGAGTAGGAGAGGGAAGAGGAGAGGAGGGAAGGATGGCTGGAGGGTGCGAGAGGTGAGAGAGGGAGGGAGGGAGGATAAGGAGGAGTAGGAGGAGGAGTAGGAGGAGAGGAGAGGAGGAGGAGGAGGAGGGAAGAGGAGGGAGGGAGGGATGGAGGGAGGGTGGGGGAGGGAACGAGGGGGGGAGGGAGGAAAAGGAGGAGGAGGAGGAGGAGGAGGAGGAGGAGGAGGAGGAGGAGGAGAACAAGAGGAGGAGGAGGAGGAGGAGGAGGAGGAGGAGGAGGAGGAGGAGGAGGAGGAAGAGGGACAAATGAACGGAAGGAGGGGGGTATGGAGGATGGGTGGACGGACGCGCGCGACGGGTGTTCCCTCACGTTTCCCCTGCCCCGCCGCGGTCGAACCCCACCCCTTTCCCCGAGTGTCCAAGGCATTGTGTGCCCTGTCCCTGAGGGCTCAACGGTTTTTTTCGGTTCGATAAATTCGAGGCGGCCTCCCAGACAACAGCATACCAACTTCCCGCTGGGTAACAGTTACCCACCTCACTGACAAAGCAACGTCAGAGGCTTGGCTCCCAATGCTGGTGTTTCGTCACGTGCCGTTGTTGGATGGGCCTAGGGCCAAGAAACAGACCTTTGGATATCCACGTAATGGAAAACAGCGCCAGCCGTGTTTTTCTCGACTCAGGATGTGTGGAACGGGGGGTCGCCGCTCCCAGGGCATATGACGTCACGGTCTCTCAACACGTTTAGTGCGCGCCGCTCGCTGCGCTTCCAGGAAACCAGCTGTCTGGTCCGCGTCTGCGTCCAGTTTGTCTTCGGCCCCCCCGCAGCTGGCCTCGAAGCCGTCGGTGCAGTTGCGTTCCAGCGGTGCCGCAGCCGAGTAGATGGATGGAGAGGAAAATTCGGCTGGACGCACCTGAGGCTCTGGCGCGGAGCCGCCCGCGCCTTGCGCGTTGAGCCGCCCAGCACGCGACCGGCGGTCGCCGCCTCAGCCGCGTCGCACCGCGCGGCGCGCGGCGGCGGCCGCCGCCGCTGCCACCCTCGCCGCCGCTGCTGTTTCGACCGACTTCGCTGCCGCCGCCGTCGCCGCCGCCGCTGCTGGCAGCGCCGCTGCCGCCATCGTGTCCGCGGTCGCTGCCGGTCTGGATCCTGGTGCTGGTCCCTCCGTCGTCCCGCCGATTTTGCTTATGCCCCTCGTCGTCGTCTTCCTCTTCCTGCTCCTTCTCGCTACCCTCCTCGCATTTTGATGAGGTGTCCTCATTGTGCTTCTCCTCGTCGGCTCGTCTTCGGCCTGGCGCGCTGGCCCCAGCGGTCACGCCCCAAGGTTCACCGCGGGCGCCCTTGCGGGTTTCGTGCGCGTCCTTTATTCCTCGCTTGCCGACGTTGGGTCGAAAGTTCGGTCCCACCTTGTCGTGTCGGTCGCTTGGCCTCCCGCGTTCGGCGCATGGCCTGGAGCGGCCTCGTCGCCGCCCTCTGACTCGGGGAGCCTGTTTTACGCCCTCTACTGACCGGCGCCGCCGCGATGCGCCAACATTACGCCAGCGCCCCGCCATAACTCGCTCGATCGTGGAAGCTATGTCTATAATCGCGCGCCGGGCGCCTGGTGGTATTTGTGATTGTTGTTGCCGTTGCAGCTCAACGCACATACCGACATTAGCGCTGGAGCATATTATTTTCGCCACTCAGCGAAGACGCCAACCTCCGAGAGCGACGATGGCACCCCGCAGTTTGCGCCGGCCGACACCCGGCCGTTGAGCTTGGTGAACGCAGACAACAGACTCTTGGCCAGTGCGGTCCGGCACCGTCTCGAGCCCTTGCTCGCTGCAGATATTTCACCAGAGCAACGAGGATTTCTGGGCGGGCGCTTTATGTTGGCCAACATAATCGACGTGGATGAAGCGATGCAGACGACGGCGCTCACTTGCGAGGACGGGGCGGCGATATTCTTCGATTTCGCCGCCGCCTTCCCGACTGTGGGCCAGGACTTCCTGCTGGACGTGCTCGCAGACTCGGGGATCCCGGCGCGCCCGCTGCAATATCTGAGATCGCTCTATTTCCACAGTCGTTGCAGGCTGGTCATCGGGGGCGGCGAGCACGACGGATTCCCAGTGACTGCTGGGATTCGCCAGGGTTGCCCATTCTCCCCGCTGCTTTTTGCACTCGCTGCTGATCTGCTTCTTCGGCGTTTTGGCTGGGCCATCCCCGACGCTGTCTGCCGCGCGTACGCGGACGATTTGGCCGTGGTGACCAGGGAGGGGGCGCAGGCGGCTGCTACGCCAGAGGCCATGTTTGACGAGTGCGCCGCCTTGTCGAGACTCCGCCTGAACGTGGGCAAAACAGTCTGGCTCCCGCTTCGGCTCGGGGACCCTGAAGGCGTGCGCCAGGAGGTGGCCGCCCGCGCGCCGTCTTGGGGAGGGCTGCGATTCGCCCACCAGGCAGAGTACTTCGGCTTCCTCCTGGGGCCCGATCGAGGAGAACAAGGCTGGGGCGCCGCGAGCGCCAAATACCTTCCGCTGAGCCCGCGAGTGGGGCCGTTCAGGACGCGGCATGTTAGCCAACACGATTGGGTATTCAATGTATGCCTTCTCCCCTATGAGCTTCCTCGCGCGGCTGGACGCGCCACCCTCGAACTGGGAGCGGCTGGAGAGCGCTGCGCTGCAATCCCTCTACGTCGGGCCCAGCCGGTGGGCGCCCGCAGCCGCCTTGCACGGCCTCCCCCTCCTGGGTTTTCCCGCGCGCCTTCCTGACCTGCACGTGACAGCGCTTGCTCCCCTCCCTACACTCTTTCCTAACAGGGGGTCGGTGATGAGATGGAGGGGCAGTTTGCCGCACGCCCTTTCCGAGGTCCAGCCTCAGCTCGGCTGAGATGGAGCAGGCCGAGATCGAGGCCAAGCGCCGGGAGGCCCGCGGGCTCGCCGCCCGCCCCTCCCCGCCCTCTCGGTCACGACAAACGCCGGCTACGTCCGGCCGCGACCAGGAGAAGGGCCCCCGAAGTGCCTCTCGGGCCTGTCTTAGGCCGCCGCGGGTGGACCGTATGGAGTCTTCGAAGCCACTTGGGACGTCTTCGTGGTTATGGGAAGCCCCGGAGAAGAAGTATCATAATATGGAGGTCTTCGGGAGTTCGACCATGCAGCCTAGCTAGAGTTTGAGAGCGCGCGAAGCGCGCGATAGTCTTAGTATGTACGTGTGCATGCATGCATGTCTGTCTGTCTGTCTGTCGGTCTGTCTGTCTGTCTGTTTGTCGGTATGTCTGTCTGTCTGTCTGTCTGTCTGTCTGTCTGTCTGTATGGATGGATGGATGGATGTATGTATGTATGTGATGCGTGTGTGTATATATATGTACAATCTACACGCCGGGCACGAGGCGGGGGTGCCTGGGACGGGGGTCTCGACACTGCATGGCGGGACCGCTCCGCCAGGAACGCCGCCACACGGCCCAAGACAGCCCCAAAACATATGAAAAGGATACCAAGAGGCCTCCAAGAGGGCCCAGAGTCGCCGAAATATAGTTCTAGCACGCCCAGGATGGTTTCCAGACGGCCCCAAAGGCTTCCAACACGGCCCAAGGGGTCTCGAAGAGCACTCCCAAAAAGGACCCAAGAGGCACATATCATTGATGTTCCAAAGATCTTTAATGGATTTTCGTGTTTCTGCCTTTTCGCCTTCCCCGACGCTCCAAGTTGGTCCCGGAGGCGCCGAGATGGCCCAAGAGGCCCCCCAGACGGCCCAACAGGCCCCCAAGGCAGCCCAAGAGGGCCCCAAGAACGCTTCATGAGGTACCCCAGGGGGGAACACGAACCGACATTTCGAGCTCTCCGCCTTTTGAGGCCCCCAAGAGGCCCCAAGCGGCTCCCAAGAGGCCCGCAAGAGGCGCCAAGAAGTTCCCAAGAGGCCCCCATGTTTGGGGCTGTCCTGGAGGTCTCTTGTGGCGTCTTTGGGCCTCTTGGGGGGCCTCTGAAACCGTCTTGGGGCGAGTCTTGGTCTTTCTGAGGCTGTTGTGGAGCGAAGCCTATGGTAGACCAATGAACTTTGTGTGTTCAGGCTGTTTTCGGGGGGCGTCGTGGAATCCTCTTGGAGCGTCTGGGGCGCGTTCTGGGCCGTCGGTAAGCCTGCGTGGGGCGCATTTGGAGCGTGGCGGGCCATCTGGAGACGATCACGTGCGTTGGGGGATGATTTTCCAGCGGCTCGGGGGCGAGTCGGGGCTATCTGGGCGGGTAGGGCTTGGAGGCTCCCTCGAGGCCTCGATGCCCCCCCCCTTCCCCCCAGGGCACCCACCTGTGGCCCCGGGCGGGCGGGCCCCTTTCGGGACTCGACGGGGCGCTTTCGGCCCCGAGATGGGTGAAGACGGCCGTGGACCGCCTCAAACCAGCGCCAAGAGTCCCCCAAGACCGCCAAGGTCTGCCGCAAACAGCTCTGCAGCCCTCTAACTACGATGGCCCTCGATGACCTCAAGTTGGCCCAAAAGGCCCCCGAGGCACTCCAAGAGAGCCCCATGAGCACCCCCCCAACAGGTCCTGGACAAGCAAATCACATTGATGTTCCAAGGGTTCTGACTGATTTCAGCGTCCTCGGTGTTTCGAGCTTCCGGCAGCCCAAGACGTCTCCCGTGGCTTCACAGATCGCCCCGGGACGTCCCAACAGGGCCCCACACGGCCCAAGACAGCCTAAGAGGCCCCCAAGACGACCGAAGAGGGCACCAAGAGACCCCCAAGAGGGGGCCCCCGACTGGCCCCTTGAAAGACTTCGAACATGTTTCGGACCTCCAAGTGTGCAGCATAGACCCCGTGAGATTTCCAAAACGGCTTCGTCCGAGCCAAGAGCGCAAAAAAGGTTCAATGAAGCAACCACATATCAATACGACGCGCCAAGATGGCCCAAGAGTTCCCCAGAACCTCCTCAGAGGCCCTGAAGGCGCCCCCTAGGGAGCCTCAAGACAGCCTTCGGACGTTCCAGAAAAAGCGCCAAGAAACCTCTTCACTCCAGGCTGGGCCATGCCATCTTCAATATCCGTCGGCGCCAGCTCTGGACAATTCGAAGGTTTCAGCTGATTGTCCCCCACACCTGAGTGTAGCACCCAAGGGTCAGTGGGCACCAGTGGGGGCCGGGGTCTGGGGAGTTTTCGGGATTTCCTTCGAGCTGGTCCTGGATGGAGGCCAGAGTGACCATGTGGTTGTTGGAAAGGCTCCTCGGAGACTCGAACTTAGCGCGCGCCTCAGTCCTCCTTCAACCTCCACATTCCCCCGATATTTTATTCCAGGCTGCGCAGGTAGTGCGAAGTCGTCTCACCTGGCTGCTTGTGCCAAACAA
>CAUYUJ010019771.1:449609-462109 GCA_963575745.1 Prorocentrum cordatum
GGAGGGGCGGTTGAGAATGGTTGATCAGACTGTGCAGACGCTCAATAACAGTGTTCAGGTCATGCAGAAGACGATGGTTGTCCTGGCAGAACAGATCATGGAGATGAAGCAGCGCCAAGCACAACAGGACCGAGCCATCGATGAGCTGCGCTCGCGTCCACCATCCTCGTCTGCATCGGGGTCAACGGGGTCGACAGCATCATTCGCCACGAGGTATTCGGCGAATGGCGGCAAGAGGCGGCGCGGTGCAGATCAAGTGGAAGGAAGCAATCCATGTATCAAGTTTATAGGCGCGTTCCCTAGACCGACGATTGCTCGCGAGAGGGAGAAACATTTCCAGAGTCTCAAAGCTAACTGTCGTCAGTATCTTAGCTCAGGGGTAGAGCTTAAGGTTCATGGAGTTGCTCAGTCGTACCAGCTCTCCTTCGACACGCCGGAGGTTGCTCGGAACTTGCAGTGCGATGCGAATCGCGCTGGGCTTCAATTGCAAGATCCTCGCAACAATCAAAATCATTCCGTACGAGTGCGGGCCGATCTCCCTCAACCTGTTCGGGGTGTGAAAAGATGCTTTCATGGGCTATGGGAACCTGTGCGTGCTCTTCTCCAGCGTAACCAACATTGGAATGACAAGACGATCCTTGGCACCGACGGCTTCCGCGGGGTGATGAGGCTGAAGAATGATGATGACGTATGGTCGGTGGTCAAGGCGACTGCAGGCATGCGCGATGGCCCCCCGCACTACACGTTCGAACCCAACTACGAGGAGCTGTGCATGCGGGGCGTCTCCAAGGACGAGATCGGCCCGATCATAGAGAGGAACTCCCAGTTGGACGTGGACTGAGAGGCATCCCAGCAGTCCAAAAAAATCAGGAGTGCTGTGCAACAGTTTTCCCTCCTGCAGCCCCCCCCCCCCCCCCCCCCTCTTCTCATCTTCTTCCGACCCCAGCTCCGACTCCTGCGACTCCTCCTCTGTTGTCTCCCTCGCCCTCTCCGGCATCAGTGTGGATTGCGTGCCCTACATCCCTCGTAAGAGCCTATCAGCGGTTACGTGGAATGCCCATGCCGTATTTGGTCACATCCAGGAGAATCACCAACTCCAGGGCGACGCGTATCGGAAGGTTGCTCACTTGATGCTGCAATATGACGCGGTCTGTCTTCAGGAAACCCAGGGGACCGAAGGTGACATCACTACATGAGCGAGAGACTTTCGACACCACGACCACTGCGGCAGTTTCTGCGACGAGCCTGGCGCTGGCGGCATCGCGACCAGTGTTTCAAAAGCTCTGGTCGCAGAATTTAACATGGCGTCCTTCGAAGTGGTCGTTCCAGATCGCATTTCTATTCTTGGGTTCTGGGGCGGCCAATTTGCTATGCAGATAGTGAGCTGCCATTTCACGCCTGGCCTGCCGTTTCACGAACTGCGTGGTATATTTCAAAGGGCACGACGGCGGCTCTGGTCAGCTGCTACATGTGCTGCGCGTGTGATGGGGGATTTCAATTTCCACGAAGTGGGCGAGGGCCGCTACTCACTACTAGACTCCTCTGAGCGGTATGTCTCGCCCAGGACGGCGATGGAATTCCACGGTTTTTGTTCGTGGGCTTCTGGGGGCCATCCCTGCCTGCTTTACCCGCCGGGTGAAATCGGAGGAGTCTTTCAGCCTGGCCAGGTTAGGTCGGATCTACACGTCGCTTCCCGCCGAGGAACTATTCGACCTCCAACCTCTCAGCTCTACCGTTTGGTCCCCCACCGACCTCCGGGCCCCGTCGGACCACGCCCCTCTCCTCCTCCGTCTCCAAGCCTTCGATCCCACCCACCGCCCCCCTACCATCCCACCTTGGATTGCAAGGCGCCCGCGGTTTTACGCTCATATGGACGCTCTCCTATCATCCGTCTTCCCCTCCACGGACCCCAATGAACGACTCCAGGACATCGAAGAATGTATGCGCAGTGCTGCCCACAAAGTCCGCAGGGACATTGACTGTGGTGTTGCTACCACGGCTGCCGAAAACATAGCTTGTGCTTTAAGGTGTCTCCGTGCTGCCCGTGCGCTTGAAGAAGTGCGTGGCTCCTCCGACCCCCGCCCCCGACTCCTGCGCATCAACCTCCAACAACGAATCAACAAAGCTCTCCATGACTACCACATCCTCCACTCGTTTTACGAGCTGAAAGTCGAATTCTGGAAGGACCGCGACGGTTTCTACAGGCATGTCGCTGCCTTAGCTCGCGAGGATCTAGGACGGCAAGAGGCGGTGCTTGTGCGTTCTGGTCTACAGAGTTCACAGAAGGATCATCAGATCGCCCGAGCACGTAGGCTCGCCAAGGCGCGGGTCAAATCCCGACCGAGGATCTACCTCCATGCCATTATCGATGATGGGGGGGGGAGAACATCTGGTGGATCCGACCGCGATGGGGGGGGGGGGGGAACTTGCGCAGCATTGGGGTGGGATATATGCCGGTGTGCCAGTGTCGACGGACGGTGCTGCTAGGTTTTTGGATCTGATACCACCTCTGCCTACTGATATGTACCAGTTTACAAACAGTACTCATCAGAGGTTCCCGTGGGTCGTGTCGGAATCTCAATTTGAGTATGTGCTGAATTCCAAGGTTGACAGCTCCCCTGGGCCTGATGGGATCCCCTACAGTGCCTGGAAGTGCCCTCATCCTGCTATTCGGGCTGCCCTTTGGGACCACTATAACCACTTCGTTTCCACTCAGGTTCTAGCTGATGACTTCAACTACTCCAAGCTCGCCCCCCCCCCCCCCCAAGAATGTGGCGATCCCTGGGCCCGTGGCTAAAGCTAGCGGTGGCGCGAGACCGTTGGCGCTCAGCGGCGCTCAGTAGCACTGACAACAAGCTTGCCTCGTCCCTGCTCGCCTATCCCCTGGCCGAAGTTGCGAAATACAAACTCGACCAGTCTCAGCGTGGATTCATTGCAGGAAGGTCTAGGGCAGATGACATTATTGAATTCGGCGGCCAACTTATGATTTGGCAGGCGCTCGACAATTCATCGACTACTGGTGCGGTCACCTTTGATCAGAAAGCTGCGTTTCCATCAATGCACCACTGGTGGTTGTTTGCTGTCCTCTCTCGTTGGAATCTCCCGCTCTTCTTTGTGCACTGCATTAAAGCTCGCTGTCGTCGAGTGTGGTGCTTTATACGTATTCGCGGGTATGAGCGTGGTGGCTTCTGGGCCTACAGGGGTGTCAAACAAGGTGGCCACTACTCTTTGCATTTGCCTTCGATCCTATCCTTCGTGCTCTCTCTTACCTCCGACCCCAGCTCGTGATATCTCCCACGGCGTTCGCTGACGACTTAGCGGTTGCTGCAGCAGACGTTGCGAGGGCTCTCCCTGCCATAGTTGAGGTTTTGCGCGCGGCCACCGGTGCTTCAGGATTGGACCTTAACTATCCCAAACGCAAGATTATTATTTCCCGACCTTACGATTTTGGAATCATTGTGCGGTTGTGTGGTGCCCAGGGCCTTGACGTATCCAATTGGATGCACGGTCTGGCAGGTATGCACCTTGGCATCGAGGTCGGTCTTGGCGCCGCCCGACTTGCATGGGCCAGAGTTGGTCAGACTCTTCGTTCCCGTGCGGCTGAGGTCAAAGGCCTAGGGCTGGGGCTTGTGTCGAGCATACGAGCATATAACACATACGCACATCCTGTATGCCCCCATGTCTCTCAATTTCATCCTATTACTGCCGAGGGTATTGATGGGGAGAGGGAGGGCCAGCAGCTCCACACTTGGGCGCCTCGGTACTCGTTCCCCCCAGCCATACTGTTACGTGCCGCAGATGTTGGCTGCAAGGTATGCTGTCACTCCGTGCGTGTGTCGGCGAGGGCTGCCATGGCCCGTGCGGCCGCTCGCTCTGTTGCGTTTGCTCGCCTCAGGCAGATTGCGCAGGAGAAGGGGGATCATGATGATGTATGCCTCACCTACAAATGGTCTGATGCGTAAACAGGCCCCTTTTTTTATTCGACGACGACCAGAAGTCTCACGGCCCCGTGGCTATCTCCAATCGGAAAGCGATTCAGAGGAACATTGCTAAGCTCCTCCGTCGAGAAGAAGTCAGTGGCTCTATTGCTCCGATCGTTGCCCCCAGAGTCTTCAAATAGGTACCCGACACCTATCAACCAAATCGACCTTACTATTATACGGCTTGGGCGTATCGGGCAATGTCTCCCCCTCTTCATCCACGCCTCTACTCTCAAGTCTCTCTTCAACTCCTGGAGCACTACTCGGAGATACAGGCAGGCTGTAAAATCTTGTGTATTTGGGTGTGGTTGTGCCGACGGGGACGATGTACTCCATTATGTGGTCTGCCCAAACATTGTGAGATATATTCGGCGACTGCTCCCACATCTACCCGTGAGCTGGGGTTCCGAGCCTCGCTCCTGTCTTCCGCATTTTTTCCAGCACTTCCTCTGTTTTACTTTCCCACGCCATCGCCTTGGATCTTCCCCTCACTGCTTCCAGGACCTTGCGTTCATCCCCGGGCTTTCCTGTAAAGGCCAGGCGCACGGTCCTGGCCCGTCTCAGAGCTGGAGCACGGAGGTCCAAGGCTAGACGGTGCCTGACCTCAGCTGCCCCGCAGGCCCGCGCGTCGGGGGGGCGAACTGCTCTCTCAGGGGTGCGCCTCCTCCTTCTCCTCGCCTTCCTTTGCGATTATTGTTGCGCCCCTTCGGGAAATCGGACCTCGTCGGCCTTCCTGGGGGGGGGGGGGGGGTCCAGCCCAGGGCATCGTCCCGCCACGCGCCCCCGCGTTATCTGAGCACCCACACGACGCGGAAATTCCAAACAGCCCGTGGTGTGCCCACACAGCGATTGTGGATGTGAATCGTCTGAGCAGAAGTATCACATTATAAAGATACTACAAGCTAAGCTCGGCTTAGCCCTGCTAGCCCTGCCAAGTCTTGCCAGGCCCTGCTAAGCCCTGTTAAACTCTGGCAGGCCATGTCTAGCACGGCTTAGTCCTGCTAGGCCTTGCTGAGTCTTGCTAAGCCCTGCTAAGTCTTGCTAAGCCATGCTAAACCTTGCAAAGCCCTGCTGAGCCCTGCTAAGCCCTGCTAGGCCCTGCTTAGCCCTGCTAGTTCCTGCTAAGCCCTACTATTCCTTGCTCGGCCCTGCTACTTGTAAGCACCGCGCTGAGCTGCTGAGCTCTGCTAAGAGCTCGGCTAGGCCCTGCTGACCTCTGCTAAGCACTGCTAGGCCCTGCTCAGCCCTACAAAGCCCTGCTAAGTCTTGCTAAGCCCTGCTAAACCTTGCTTCGCTCTGCTGAGTCCTGCTAAGCCCTGCGGAGCCTTGCCAAGCCTTGGGGAGCCCTGCTAAGCCGTGCTAGGCCTTATCAAGCCCTGCTAAGCCCTGCTAAAACTGCTTAGCCCTGCTAAGCCCTGCTGAACCTTTCGGAGAACTGCTAAGCCCTGGTAAGCACTGCTGAGCCATGATAAGTCCTGCCACGGTCTGCTAGGGCGTGTCTAGCCTTGCTTAGCCGTGCTAGGTCCTGCCAAGCCATGCGAATCCTTGCTAAGGATTGCTAAGGCCTGTTGAGTTCTGTCAAGCCTTCCTGGGCTATGCTAGGCCCTGCAAGGCCTTGCTAGGCCCTGCTGAACAATGCTAAGCCTTGCTAAGCCCTGCTGAGCCCTGATAAGGCATGTTAAGCCATGATGCACCCTGCTACGCCCTGCTATGACCTGCTAGGCCCTGCTAAGCCATGTTAAGACCTGCAAAACCATGCCAGGCACTGCTGGGCCCTGGTAAGCCCTGCTGAGCCCTGCAAAGCCCTGCTAGGCATTATTAGAACTTACTAAGACCTGCTAGGCCCCGCTCGGCCCTGCTATCCCCTGTGCTCGGCACTCCCTGCTGGGCCCTGCTGAGCCTTACTGCGCCGTGGTAAGCCTTGCTACGTCCTTATCAACCCTGCTAGGCCCTGCTGAGTTTTGCTAGGCCCTGCAAAGCCCTGCAAAGTCCTGCTGAGCATTGCGAAGCCCAGACAAACCTTGCTAAACCCTCCGAAGACCTCCGAAACCCTGCCAGGCATTGTTAAGTCCTGCTTGGCCTTGCCAAGCCTTGCTAACCTCTGCTGAACCCTGCTGAGCCCTGGTAGGCCTTGATCAGCCTTGCAAAGCCTTGCTAAGCCCTGCTAAGCCCTGCTAAGCTTGGCTAAACCTTGCTAACTTCTGGTAGGCGATGCTTCGCCCCCCCTGCTTAGCCCAGCCTTACTAAGTCGTGATAACCTGCTACCTGTGAGCCTTGCTAGGCCCTGCAACCTGCAAGCCCTCCTACATGTAAGCCCTGGTAAGAGCTGCTAAGCTCTGCCAAGGGACCTGCTACGCACTTATGCTAGCCCCTGCTGACCCTTGCTGAGCACTGCTAGGCCCTGCGAAGCCCTAGCTAGGCCCCGCGTCCCCGCAGCCAGGTCCTCCGGCGCGGCCATGGCGCTCCAGGGCGCGGGGGCGTTACAATCCACCGGGAAGGGGGGGTCTTAATGCCTTCTTGAGGTCAAGCAGGCGGGCAGCTACTCACTCGCAGAGGGTTTCGAGTCCTCAGAGCCACTCGGTCTTTCCTGAGAGGGCCTGGGATGCGAGCGCGCGGACCTCCCCGCCCCGCTCGCCGCCCTCCACCGCGGGGCCGCGCAGCTTGGATTCGATGTCCGGCGGGGAGCCCGCAGGCGGCGGCAGCGGCACCTCCACGTTGGTTTGCGCCGCAGGCGTGGGCGGCGGGCGCTCCTCACTCGCGCCGGCGCCAGCGACCTCCGCAGCAGCCATCACCAGGTCCGCCCTCGGACCGCCAGCGGAGGGAACGCCCGGGGCGGCCCCGGCGCACCCCCCGCCAGGTTGCGGCGCTGCTCGTAGTTCAGCACGGCGACCTTGGCCTGCGCGATCCTCTCGCGCTTGAACTTCTCCATGGTCTTCTCGCTGTAGCCCGCCCACTCGGGGTCGTTCAGCCCCCGCGCCGCCCGCGCGTAGAGGTCGCGCCAGTTGAACACGGGCAGGTCGCCCCGCGCGAGGTCGTCCGCCAGCGTACTTGCCCCCCCCGCCGCGGCCCCATGGGCGCGCGCCGCTTGAGCGCCGCGCCGAGCGCCAGGGGCTCCACCGCAGGCAGGTGCTGCAGGGGGTCCGTTGGGCTAAACAACGCGATGATATCCTTCCTGAGCTTGTCCTCGCGCAGGGGGGTCTTCAGGTCCTGGATGTCCTCCTCGGGGAAGTCCGCATGCAGGTGCCGCGCCTGCTGCGGCTGGGCTTCGCGGTCGGTCATCTCGACGCGTGCGCCGCGGGGCGTCTGGTAGCGGGCCCCGGAGTGGCAGTGCCATCGCTGACCGCTGCGGCTTGCCGCCTCCTCCGTCAGGGTCAGGAGCAGCGTCCAGCGATCTGCGCTGCGATAGGCGTCCTGCACGTCGGCGGCGCCGCCCGCCTCCTCCTTGAAGGCACGCTGGTTGCCCGGGTGCGCAGCCGCCGCGACGCCGTAGCACCTCGCCATCTCATTGGGCGTCTTCTTGGATTAGCCCAGATTCAGGAGGGATTGGGCGTCGGCGACGTCCTCCACCAGCTTCACGTCACGGACGCTGGGCTCCTCCGACGCGGGACCGCGGTCCGTCGGGGCCCAGGGGTGCGGCGCCGCCGCCATGCCCCAGTCGGCGGCGTCGCTTTCGGCGGGCGGCGGAGGCGCGAGGGGCGACCCCGGCGCCTCCGCCGCCGCCATCGGGCGACCAACCTCCGCTGCGACCGCCTCCGTAGCCGGCGGCGCGCCCGTGCTGGACGGGCCAGCGACCGCGCCCGCGCCCTCGGCGGCGCGTCGCAGGGCCAGCTCTCCGTCCTCGGAAGGGGCGTAGCCCGCCAACGCATCCAGGCTCTCCTTGAGCACGTCGAAGGACTCCCGGAATTTGGCCACGCGGTTGCGCGAGTGCTGGATGGAGCCAGCGCCCTCGTTGAGCCTCGCCGCCATGACGGCCGCCTCGCTTTCGTCGATGCCCTCTTGCTTGGCCACGCACGTGGAGCAGGCGTAGACACGCTGGCCTCCCTCCTCGCCCTGCCGCTGCGCGGGGTGCTTGTGATTCTCCTCCCGCGCCGCCCCGTTGCGGGCCAGCTCGGCGCTCGTCAGCTCGTCGACGCACTCCGCCCTCATGACCTTCCAGTCGTCGAGGGCAGCGCAGTGGCGCCACCAACCCAGCCGCTGCGGGGGCACCCAGTAGGATCCGATGCAAAACTCACAGCCCTGGACCCGGACCTCGTAGTCCTCCCGAGCGATCGCCTCCGCGCTCTCGAGAGCGTCGAGGTCCACCTCCGTCTCCGTCGGTGGCTGGCCGTGCGACGTCTGGTTGCTCCGACGGCGGTTCCGCTTGGAAGCCCGCCCCGTCGCGCCCGTGGCGGCCGCGCTCGGCGCGTTGCTGCCCGCCTCGCTGTCCACCTGGCTCGCCCCCGACCATCCCCGCCATGCTGGACGCGTCTCGCTGACGCCCGTAGAGCTGGACGCTCCCCCTGGGTCGCCGCCGGCTCTCGACACGTGCCCCTCGACGGCCCGCCCGCGCAGCTGCGTGGCCCTGCGTGCCAAGGTCAGCTGGTCCAGGCCGCGCTTCTGGTCCGCAGAGAAGCGCGCGTACGGCACCGCGCCCAGCACGGCCTGAGCGGCCGCCGCGGCCTGCAGCGCGGGCATGGGGGATCCCGCGCCACTGAGCGGAGAGGCACTGGGGGCGGCCCCCGCGCCTCCCCGCCCAGGAGCCGCGGGCTCCTCCGTCCAGTTTGGGCATGGGGGCCGAGGCCTCGGAGACGCGCTCGAAATCTTCGTCGGAGATGTCGCTCTTAATGATGTCCACCTCCTGGTCGGGGCGAGTCCCCAGCGGTGCAGCCGCCGCGGAACTCGCGGCCGTGGCCTCCATCGCCGCCGTCGCCGTCTTGGCCTCCGTCTGCGGCTCCGCCTGTGTCGAAGCCTCCCTCTTAGCCTCCGCCTTCATTAGAGCCTTCGCCGTGGCCTCGCCCTCGGCCTAGCCTTGGCGCCGAGAGCCTCGCGCTGCGGCTTGGGATCACGGCTCGGAAAGGTGGGGCGCGTCGTCGCCGGCCCATGCATCGCGGGGGGCTTCGAAAGCTTCGGCGCTATGGCGCCGGAAAGCCGCGCGATCCAGACGGCTGCGGTCGAGAGGGGGGTGGCGAGGAAGGCGTTGCGCCGAACTGTCAGCGGCCGATCTTTGAGGGGAAATTTAAAAAGGGGGACGACGTTTAAACGGCCCGCCGAGGGAGAAGGCGGCGCAGGGGGGACAGAGGAGGAGCCGAGCGAGGCGAGACTAGGCACATCCCCGCTCGGGACGAGCGCAGGGGGCGAGAGAGGAGGGTGGGGGAACGACGTCGCGGGCGGGCGACAATCCCGACGGCGGGCCGCCGTGGGCCCCAGGACCCGCGGGGCGACCCCGATCTTGACCGCCTCTTTCGCTTCTTGACACTGGTCGAGCCGGCCCCCGGCGCGCGGCGCGCCCGATGGGCCAGAGCTACTACTGAGAACATCGCGTGGCCAAAGTGGCTGAAACGAGCGCGCGAGACGATCGCGATGCCACAAATGTAGGGGCATCGGCGGCGGCAAGCGAGGCAGCGCGGCTAGGGCCCTCAACGACGAGCGACGCAAGAGAAGGGGGGAGGGGGCGAGGGTGGGGACGGAGCCCAGTCAATGCCGGACGCGCGGGGCGGCCCCGGCGCCCGGCATGACGTCCTCTGTGGCAAGGGCAGTTTGTTCGGCCACCTGGCCTTGCGCGGCCCGGGCGACCGAGGAGCAAAGGGAACGCCTGGCGGCGCTGCGCTCGGCCTCGGACAGTTCGCCGAGCACGCGCCGAAGCCAAGTCTCGGCCTCGGCGCTCCATTTGTCATGGATGTCAAGGGCGTAGGGCACGAGCCCCTGAAATGGGCATCTGCGGTGCTTCACATGTTCCTTGCGCTGCAGGGCCGCCTGATAGGGCTGGCTGGTCTGCGCGACCGCCACCGAGTCCACCAAGCTGCGAGGCAGACGCGCCCGTGCAGGCCGCGGTGGTGCACGACGCCCAGCGCGGCCGCACCGCCCGCTTCCGCGTGCCACTCCGGGATGACCTGCTCCACCTGTGCGCGATGGCCCATCTCGCGCAGCCAGAGCGCCGCGGCGTCGCGAATGGCGCTGCGGCGCCGCGCCGGGCCGCCGCCCCTGGGGCAGTTCAGCGCGCGCGCGCGCAATGGACATCCACGGCGCGTCCGCAAACGGGGCCCGCCTGTGCCGGCGCGCGGGTGGGCGCTGCCGGCCTCTTCTGGCGCGTGCCCGCCGCGAGCAGCAAGGGCAGGTACATGCGCCGCTTGGCATCGATGTAGAACGCGTGGTCGGCGGGGGGCGAGACCCCCATCGAAGTTCTCCAACCGCGCGCCCGCAGGGGGGCCAGAAGCACCGGGCGCCGCCGCCGCCGCAACCGGGGGCAATGTGAATCTTGGGCATCTTCAGTTTCATGCCGCGGGACTCGATGCGAGCCACCCAGGCCTCCAGGCCCCGGAATACTGCGCCCCCCGAGCCGACGAAGCACGCGTCGCCCAAGTGCGCCAGGCAGTCGCCCTGCGGATCGACGGCCCGAACCGAGGCCCGGTCCGGGCTCAGGTCGTCCGCGGTGCCGACCGCGGGCTCATGGGGCAGCCCTGATCAAGCCCGCGGATCTGGGCGACCAGCTGGGCTGGGAGCGCCCCGCCCCCAACGGCGCGGTTGGCGCAGTCTTGCAGCCGTGCCTCGGCCAGGGGGCGCGGGCCAGGGGGCCAGGGACTTTGGCGCGGATCGACTCCTTGACCAGTTCCCTTGGGATGTTGCTGAAGGCATCGCCCGCGTCCACCGCTGCGACCCAGCGATCAGGCTGGGCGTTGGCCATCGCGCACAAGCGGCGGTGGAGCGCGCCGCAACCGTCCTTGGCGAGGCCGAACTGCTGGCCCCCAACCGCTGCGCGCAAATCAGCGCGAGAGATCTTGGCCGCGCTGCGCCCCGCCATCCGTCTGGTGGCGCCCCCGCAGCCTCGGACGCACGCGTCTCCAGGGGTGGTCTTCGGGATGCCCGCCAGGCGGCCGGCGACGAGGGCCGCGAGGGCTCCTTGGGGGGAAGTCGCCAGTGGCGAGCCGAGCAAGCGCGCCGGCCACCGCCGCGGCTCCCTCCTCGTCCGTCTTGAGGGGGGCCACTGCTCGTAGCGTCCGCCGCCTGGTCCCGCGCCACCGCGCCTGGGGTAGCGGCCGAACTAACCCTTCAGGTGCGCGGCGACGCGGCGGCGGAATTCGGTGGTCCCTGGCCGCCCCCCAGGCGCGAGGCGGGCCTCGTCGCCTTCCTCAGGGGCCATGGTCAGCCTGCCCTGGGGGGCCACCGTCGCCAGGCGCGCGCGGGGCGACCCCGGCGCCTGGCCGGGGGCCCCAGGCGGCAGGCTGGGACGGGCCAGGCATCAGCATAGTGCGAAACTTGCGGGCCACCGCAGCCGCATCTGCCATGTCGCCCTGCGGCCAGACCGCCGCCGCGGCTCGGGGTTTTCTCCCGCGCGCGCGAGCTCGGTGACTCGACTGACGCGGGCCCCAAGCTTGCCCCCCCGACCGCGGCCCACAGGGCCCTGGCGCGTCTGGCCCCCCATGGAGAGCCAGGGCATCCCGCTGGCCTGCGATGATCCAACCCGGGCGCTCCAGGAGTCGCACGCGGCGCGCGGTCGGCGCGGGGGCCGAGCCCCCGCTGCAGAGGAGGCCATCAAGCGCCACGAACGCCTTCCTTCCAGAGGCGCTCGGTCGTGGCCAGCGGCGCGCCGCCCCAGCCTGCGCGGTCCTGCCCCAGGGCGAGGCGCGCCCGCGCCTTGACGTGACTGACCGCAGCGGCCACGCCGTCGGATATTATGGCCGTCGTGACCCCCTGGAGCAGGATGCGCCCCCAGCTCGCAGGGCCCCACCGCTCCAAATTGGCAAACGCGACTTCGTGGTTGGAGTCGTCCGCGCCCGGGTGTTCGTCAAGGTAGTCATCATGCTGGCCGTTATCCCCGTCCTCCTCGGCGGGCCCCTGGGGGCACCTCCAGGGGGGGGCTTCGGGGCATCGGCAGGGGGCGGCGGGTCGACCTCGGCGACCTGCAGCGGGTCGTCGGGCCGTCGCGGGCCACGCGCGCGCGGGGCAACCGCGGAGGGGGGGGGGGGGCGGGGTGCCTCGAGGCGCCCCTGGCCCCCCTTCCGCGGCGCCCGCCTGAGCGGGGGGCCCGGGGCCTGTGCCGCCGCGGGCCCCTGGGGCGGCAGGATCGGGCCTGCGCGCGCGTCCAAGGCGGCCTCGAGGTTCTCGCGCTCGCCCGCTGCGAGCTGGGCGCACCCCTCGATGCCCGAGGCAGGGGGCAGCGGGCCGCCCACGCAGGTGAGGTGGGGCCACTTGTTGCCCGCGTGGGGCGTCGAGCCCGCGGGGCGAGCGGCAGCCGCCGCGAGTCGCCACTCACCCACATCGAATCCCACCACGCAGCGCACGCAATGGGTCTTCTTGCCGCGAGCGGGCTGGAGGCTGACGCAC
>CAUYUJ010019771.1:469609-737109 GCA_963575745.1 Prorocentrum cordatum
GGTGTCGTTGATGATGACGACAGTAATGACGATGATGACAATGCTGAGTATGACGGGTGTGATGACGAAGTTTGTGTATTCTCAGGGTGTTGGTGATCATGAGTCTCATAATGAGGATCAGGATGCGGTTGGGGATGGGGCTGCGGATTACGTTGTTGATTGTAACGGTTGTGACTGTGAGGCTGGTAAATGTGGCTGTGATGGTGACTGAGGTGGTGACGGTGATGGTGATCGTTTTGATGGTTATGATGTTGATGATGGTGACGACGGCGACGTGGATGATGATGGGCAGTTGCTGAACAGTATTCGGTGTTGGGTTTGAAGGCCGCGCGCCTGCTCCGCTGGCGTTCGGCTCAAGCCTTCTTCGTAACGGGCCTCAGGCGGCCTCGCTTCATCGCTCGCCCTCTGCATGCGCGCTGTGGCCCGCGAGGGGAGCCTTCTCGCCTTCACGGCTGATTCGCCTGGGTGGCGCGGTGGTGGGCCCCGGTCAAGGCACCTCCGCCTTCGCCGGCGGCACCGGTGACGGCGCCGCAGCCTTCGGCCCTGGCGCCAGTTCCGCCCGCGCGGAGCTGTCCGTTGGCCGCGTCACCGACGCCCGCGCAGGCCCTGAATTTGTGCGGACAGAATGTGATGTGTTTCCTGGCGCCTGTAATCCCGAGTTAGGGGTACTGCCCTGACCCCTGCCTGGCGTGCCCCGAGCTGGCGAACGAACACTTATCCTGGGGCATCGAGCTCGGTTTCGGGATCCTGATTTTCATTTTGTGGGAGGCCTTCACCTCCTGTTTGGCCCCAGTCCGCGGCCGCTTTGGGAGCCTGGTCTCAGGCGCGGGGGAGGGCAGCGCCGGGCCAATATTATGTGCTGGGCGCTTCTCTTTTGCATCACCGTGTTGTCCTGCAGGTCAGCGCCGTGGAGCCTCTGTCTGCACGCCGCGGTGGCGTCGCTCGAGCAGGATGTCTTCATCGAACACGTCCTTGCGGACAACGACGATATCGTCACCTGGTACGCTTTGAGCCGCCATGTCTCACGCAGCTGGCGGGGCTGGCGGGCTGAGCTTGGGCAGAGGGGCCGCGGGTGGGCGGGCTGCGCTCCTTGGTGGCGGTGATGGTGGCGCCGCACCTGGCGTTTTGGTCGCGCCCTCCGGGGGTGCCTCCAGGCCCGCTGGCGGGGCGCCTGTCGCGGTGCATAACGGGGCCAAAGTGGCCGCCGGGCCCGTGCGGGCCAGAAGCGGCGTTGGCGGGGCCGGGCCCAGCGCGCGCGCCCACAGCCGCGCAGGGCCTTGACGTGGGACCTCCTGGTGGACGAGGAGGCGCTGTCCCCTGTCTCCTCGTTGCCCCCTCGTCGTCCTTCCTCTCTCGCTCCCCGTGCTTAGCTTCTTTGGCTTAGGGGCGCCGTGGCGCCCAGCAGATTCCCATGCACTTTCGTTTCCCCCCCGCCGTCTCCGAAAGATTCTGTCCATCCCCCCTAGAGCCAACAGTTGGTAAGCGGAGCGATGGTTCATGACGGGGGACCGCCAGAACAGCAGAGTGGCAGAGGACCTTTTGGCGTACAAGGTGATGATGATGGCGGAGAGCCCAGTGGCTCACCGCGAGACCGGCCCCCGGAGGGGGCAAGAACCACACAAGATGCCGGAACATATCCTTGGCAAGAGACAGGGGCAGATCCCTGGCAGGATTCGGCCGTAGCTGGAGCATCGTCCTGGGCGTGGTCGAACGTGCACCCATGGTGGAGGTCACCGTGGCGAAGTAGCTGGATGCTCGGAGATAGTTACGCCACGAGAGCGGTGGAGGCGGGCACGACGACTGAGGATCTGCACCAGTGGAGAGCGGTTGGAGTGGCCAAGCGGGTGCCCAGATGAGTGGGTGGTATGATTGGCAAGATGACATCTGACCTCGTACGGGATGGACGTCGACGCCGAATCGAAGCCGAGATTTTGGGCCACCCCCAGCTTGGCTGGGCTTCAATCGCCTAGTCCTGTATCGACACAACCTGGACGCGTGCTCCCAGCGGACCGGTTATCAGGACTACCAGCAGGCGGCGAAGGTGGTCGAGACTTATCCTGTTAAGTTGCAAGAGAAGTTCAAGGCCATCCGCTCGACCGCTCGACGCGGCAGATGGAATCGTCAAGCTACTGTCGTACTTTTCGATATTGAATGGAGAACGCCCGGGGGACTGGGAGCGTGGCGCTCAGAACTTGGCCTTGCTCGCTCATATGATGAGAAAGGGAGAGACTTTGACGGGCCGTGATCTTCGGCGGGATGCTCAGATAGCGGAAGCCGAAGTTCGTGGATAGATATTGCCCAGCCCCACCAAGGCACGGTATCTGGAGGAGGGAGCAGCGCTTTCTCAGCAGAACAAGATGAATATTTGCACGATGGCTCTCGCCCCCCCCGTCAGGCAAGCGCTGCTGAAGCTGAACGTGACGGAAAAGAAGGCATTGCCAGCCCCTCCGCCTGGCGCGCGCAAAGCTCGCGGGGCCCCGCCCCCCCCGGGCCGATTTTGGCCACGATGATGTACATTCCCCGCCAGTGTTCTATGTATTTTCAATTTTTTTGTTGAGTTGTTTTCATCACCTGCTGTCGCGTTGCCGACGTGCACCCCGAGTTGGACATCTGCGTTGCGCGCATGCCGCGCGCGCGGTGCAGCGCGGGTTGTGCCGTTCGCGCGGCGCCCCGCGTTCGGCGCCGAGATTGCGGCGTTTCCTCGCGGCGCCGCGCGCGAGGTGCCACGAACGCACCGCCGCTGCTGCAGCCGACGTTGAATTTGTGGTGTCGTGTGCCTGGAGTTGCGGGCGCGGTGTTGCGCGGCGCTTCTTTCGCGTGCGCGTGCGTGCCTTGCGCGCGGCGCGCGGTTCGATGCGCGTCGTGCTGCGTGCCCGCGCGGTGCCGTGCAAATAGCGCCGCGCACGCGCTGCCGCGCGAGGTGCCCGGTGTTTGCGCACGGTGCCGCGGGCGCGGCGCCGTGTGCGCGGCCTGCGCGGTGACGCGTGCGCGGCGTTGCCTTGCTGGTGCCGCTCACGGGGCCTCCGGCCTGCGCGTGCGCGAGGTCTTGCCCGAGCGCGCCGCGCCGCGCCATGCGCGGCACGTTGCGCGGGTCGGGTTGCTCGCGTCGCGGAGGCCCCCCGCCGCGCGCGCGCGAAGTAAACGGAGAGAACGGGAGAGGACGGGGGGGGAAGCGAAAGGGGGAAGCTAGGGGGGAAAAAGGGAGCCACGCGAGATGGCGGGCGGAAGGGGGGGAAGAGCGGGGGGGGCGGGGCGGCAAGGGGGGGGGTGTTTGGCAGTAGGGCAAATAGTGGTACGAGTGCGACATTTGTTAGTGCCCCAGTCGCACGTGGGCTGCCGGCGGCGCGTTAAGCCCGGGTTCTGGGATAAAAGATCGGGCGCCCGGGTCATTTTTTGTGCGCGCGCGCGTGTGCGCGTGTTTTTTCCCCCTCCCCGCGGCGCCTTGCTCCGGACAGCCAGGGGGTGCGGATGCCTCCCCCCCCTCCCCCTGCCGCCCCCCCCCTCCCTCCCGCCCCCCCCCTCCCGGTCAGGTTCTTCTCTTCCCTCTGTCCGCCTCCCTCTCTCCCTCTGTCCGTTTTCAGCCCCCCCCCTCGCCCCCCCCGGACGAGAGGCACCGCCGGGGCACCCCCCGGGGCCGCGATTTTGCACGAGATTTCGCCCGCGATTTTGCCGGCGATTTCGCCGGCGATTCTGCCCGCGATTTCGCCCGCGATTTGCCGACGATTTTGAGGGCGATTTCGACCGCCCATGATTTTGACAGCGATTTTGAACGCGATTTTGTTTCATGCTGATTCGAATTAACAGAAAATCGCTTGCAAAATCATGTGCGAAAATCGCGGCTCGCCTCAGGGGTGGCCCCAGGGGTGGCCCCGGGGGGTGGCCTCAGGGGGCGCCTCGCCCTGGGCCCGGACCGGGGCGCCGCTCCGGGGTGCCCGGCGCGCGGCGGCGGAGGGCGGGGGCGCGGAGGAGGGGGGGCGCCGGGGAGGGGCACTGGGGAGGGGCCGGCACTGGGTGGAGGACAGGGAAGGGGCGGGCAGGGCAGGCGGGGGGCAGGGAAGGGGGGGGCGCGCGGGGAGCGGGGGGGGAGGGAGGGGCAAAGTGGCCGCAGCTGTTGGTCTTGAGGGCCGACGCTTTTCGGGGGCGGCCCGCTGAATGCCAGCGCAGCCCCGCCCGCCTGCTCAGTCTCGCGCAACGGCTCCCAAGGGGGCCCCGGCCGCTTCTGCCGCGGCGCCGGCGGCCGCGAATGCTCCCGCCAAGCTGGGGTTACTGGAGCAGCGCGTGGTCCTGGTTAGGGCTCGACGCGAGGATTTCGCTTCTTTCCGCCGCGTCGCGGCAGGGGGCAGCAGCGGGAGTTAGAGCAGGGGGCGCAATTTGAGGAGCGCCACGATATTGACCGCGTGCGCGACGAGGGGCGGCGGCAAGGGCGCCCCCCCCCCCCGCCCGCGCGCGCCCCGCTTCGCGCCCCGAGGCCGCGCGCGGCGCGCGAGCCGTTCTGGGGCGCGCGGGTCGCGGCGCCAGCAAGGGTGAAAAGCGTTCATTGCGCGCTGCTAGAAGCCGCGGCGAGACACGCGCCCTCTCGAGCAGCAAACAGATGGAAGACCCCGGGGCCTCCCAGAAACGACCGCCTCTACTCAAGCGGCATGCTGGCGCGTCAAACTTTCGCAGTTGAGTCAGAGGGGCGGCGCTCGCCTGCCCGCGAGGGCGCTATTGTAAATTCAGCCCCCCTTGAGAAAGCGCGCAGGGCCCCCATTCGGCCATGCTCGAGCCGTCGAACGGACGGGGGGCGCATCGGGGGCCACGAGTGCGCGCGGGAGCGCGCGTGCGAGCGCTGGGCGCGCGCGTCGCCCAACGACCGCAGGGCGAAGTGTCGCCGCGGTGGAGAGGTCCACGGCGGCCACGCGGCGCCTTGGATTCGGGCCCGCCTTGGTCGCGCCCTCGCAGCGCGCGCGGCGCGTCTCAGCGGCAGGGGGAGGCGGCGCGCGACAATTCGATGGCGCTCGGGCGGCCCACGATGCCATCCCAATGCCAAGCCTCAGGACGTCGACGTGATGAAGAATTTTCAATTTCAAAATCGTCGCGGCTCCTTGGGGGGAGGCGGCCTCGCAACAAAGCCTCCCCTGCCGAAGTCGACACCGCGGGCGACGCAGGCTACGAGGGCGAGGACTTCGGTGGCGAGGTCGAGATGGCTGAGGACGAGGTGGGGGCTTTCTTTACCGCGCTCGAGACTCAGTACCTCGACGTGAACAAGGCGCTGGACGCGCTGGCGTCGGTCGCGAAGGAGCGGCGCGGCAAGGGGGCGCCGAACCTGGAACGAATCACGGAAGATCAAGACGGCCAAGAAGGTGGACCGCGATTTCTTCGACAGGAAGCGGGCCAAGCCATGGTTTCGACGCATCATAGGCTCGGACGTCAAGCAGAGATCCCGGTGCGCAAACGGCGGCGAGAAGGGGCGCTGGGCAGACTCCTGCAAGAACCCCTACCGCTCCGAGAGTGACCGCATGGCTGCCGAGAAGGACAAGGCTCGCTCTTCGGTCACAGGCTTCTCGGCGGCCACGACCATCCTGTTCGAGAAAGACGCCGACTGCGGCTCCCAGGTGAACATCTCGGGCGCGGCAGGCAGTTTTCCTGAGGATCGTCGCTTGCCGGTCTACTCGGAGAAGCTCGCGCGGGGCCGCGTGGTAATTCCCGAGGTCGTCAGCTTCTGGGCATGAAGGACACTTCGGGCGGCGGCGCCGGTGGGCGCCGCGGCCGCGCATGCCCTGATCGGCAGGCTGGATCTGGACGCCCTTACTCGGGCTCTCCGGGTCCGGGGCAACGACGTGAAGGTGGGCCTGGCCCCGGTGAGGGGGCTGTCGGCCTTTGGGATCGGCGGTCGCGCTGCCAAGATCGGGAGGGCCTGGGCCCTGGTGACCGTCGCAGGGCGCGGGATCGTCGAGTTCCTGGCGCCCCCCCGGGCGCGCCCCCCACTCCCCCGGCAAGGCGGCTGGAGATGTTGGGGGCCCGCGTCGGCTTGAAGGAGAATGCCACGACGGTCGCCGCGCGCCCAGCAGGCCACCGGTCGGTCGACCTGATCCACCGCGACGTTGAGAAGTTCGCCTTGAACGCCGGCCTGATCGGCAAGTTTTCGATCGGCGACTTCTGTCTGTGGTAGGGCCCGCGCCTGCCGGCCCGGCCGGCCACCGGCGTGCGAGCTCGCCGCGGGAGTAGGCGTGGGGATAGCAGTAGGTGCAGCAGAGTAGGCAGCAGATCTCTCTCGCCCCCCCCCTCTCTCGTCTGTCGTATTTGGGGGGGCGCGGGGCAGAGGGCCAGCCCCGTCGCGCAGCTCCTCTCGGCCCGGGTGTCGGGCCGAAGCCGAGGAGAAGCCCGGGTCGGGCAGGGCGGCGCTGGCGGACCTTCGTCGGAGGGCCCATATCGCCGCGGTCGAGGGCGCCGAGGACCTGACCGCGGCGTCGCTGGATTCGTCGCGGGAAGCCGCGGGGGTCGAGCCGACGCCCGAGGATATCGAGAGGCTCAACGCTGCGATTGAGGCCGAGGCGCTGACCGTGCAGGAGCAGGAGTGGTTCAACTCGGGCCAGTACGCGGTGGCTACGATCGACCTACAATGGAGGCGCCTGGCGCTGAGGGCCCTCTGGCTGAGCAGGACCTGCACCGGGGTGGCGGGCGCCGCGGCCGAGCGCCCGTCAGCGCGGGCAGAGATGAAACTCGCCCGAGAACATGCGCGCGATGACCGCGCCGGAGATGCAGCGGGCCCTTCGCGACATGACGATCGCGATGGAGTCGCAGAAGATGGGGGCGAGACCTGTTTCCTCCAGATGCCGCAGATGGCGGCGACCCAGGCCAAGTGCATTCGCAAGATGCAGCAGAAGAGGACCGAGGCCCCCTCCAAGTTCGCCGTGGACGACCACGGCGCGACGCGCTCGGCGCAGCTGATCCGCGCGGCCGAGAGGGCCGAGCAGCAGGGGGCCCAAGACCGCCAGCTCGCGCCCATCAGGCGCCTGACGGACGCGGGCCTGGACATGTCGAGCACCGCGCTGGGGCCCCGCCTGGGCCCCGACGCCGCGCCCCTCGACCAAGCGCTCGCCCGCGACCTCGACGCGTTTTGCAATCGTCTGGGAGCCAGGTCAGGTTTCAGGAGGGCTTCGAGGAGGGTTCTCGGCATCTGGGACTTCGACCAGAGGAGGGGGGCTTCTCGAGGCGAGGTCGCGCAGGCACGAGGCTGGCAGCGAGTGTCTTTCGACCGCTCTGGCCGCAATCAGTTTTTTGCTGGCCTCGCCAGCCACTCACGCGGCGGGAAGGCTCCAGTAGCGCTCTTTCCGGAATGGGCCAGGTGGCTGGAGGTTTGCAACGGATCAGGGGAAACGTTGATCTCAGGGCTCTGGGTGGCCATCGGAGCAAGCGAAGCTTCCCAGAGAGTAGGGGCCTCATGTCGAGGCACCTGCAGTGCAACGTTCTGGTGCGACAAGGACCCGGACATGGCCCACGCGGAAGGGAGTAAGCAGCCAGAGGATCAGCCAGGAGGATAGGAAAGCAACGGGCCCATGATCATCGAGGTGGGCCGCTTCGCGGCCGCCGCCCGAGACGACGAGCTAGCTATCTCTGCGCCCGGGGCCGCGGCCCCTCGACGAGTTCGCGACGCCACCGTGCGAGCTTTAGACGGTCGGGGCCTCAGGGCGGCCCGGGGGCTTGGGAAGAAGAAGCTCAAGAGGCTCGAGGACCAACGAGGTGGCGCGCTTGCCTTGGAGATCTTCTCTCCTCTCAGGGTTGCGGCGGAGCTCGGGCGCACGGGGTGTCGGAGTTCCGAGGCTTCGACGCTCTTGCAGGGGTGGACTTGGGGGCCGCAAGAGGAGGGGCCAAGCTCTGGGCCATCCTGGAGTCGGAGGCTCCGTCGTTCGTGGCGACGTCGCCCGTCTGCAGGGCCTTCTCACAGGCCCGAGCCCCCAGCCGGGGATGGGTGGGCCCGGGGCGACAGGGGGGGGCGGGCTCACGTATGTCCATTTGTGTAGGAGGGTGGCTGAGTACCAGGCCCTCAGAGGGAGATTCTTCGCCATGGAACATCCGCATGCCGCTAGCTCCTGGAAGCTCGAGGTGGCGCGGGCCGTGGGCACTGCCCGACGTGGGCGCGATTTCGTTCGACCAGTGTGAGTTCGGGCTGACGGTGTCTCGGGTGTCTTCTTTGCCGTCGTAAGAAGCGCGCTGCGGTCGTGAGCAATCGTCCCGATTTTCTCAAGTGTTGTGATCGTTAATGTTGTCAAGCATGCTCGTCTCCCCCTTGTCGGCTCCGCCGTGGCAAGCTGGTCGGGGATTTATCCTGCGGCGCTGGTGACCGCGATGGCGACGGGCATGCGTTGAGCTGGCAGCATTGCGCCGTCATGTATCGGGCACCTCTTTTACCGCCGCGGCAGGGCGCAAGCCCCACTTGCCCCGCGCCTGCGCTTTCAATGAGATGGTTGCGATCGATTCGTTTTATCTGGATATCGATGGGGGTCAGCACGCCAGTGATGAACGTCATTGATCACGGCGCGCACCCCCAACCATGCGCTCTTCTGAGCGATGGCACCTCGAAGTCAGTCTGGGGGGCTTTCCTCGGGTGGTGGGTCAGACCGTCCGGACCCCCTGAGATGTTGACGCGCGATGGCGGCGCCGAGTTTGAAGCCGCTTTCGCCCGAGGTGCTGAGCACCTCGGCATCTTCGTGCACGTCGCGCCTGCGAACTCTCCCCATCAGAGTTGCCAGCGCGAGCGTCGCGGGGGGGCGGCGAAGAAGGCGTCGTCGAAGGCTGCCCAAGGATACAGCCCCACCTCCAGAGAGGAAGCGGACCTCCTGCTCTGCGAGGTGGTGGCGGCTACGAATCGCAGCTTTCATTGTTTTTTGTTGTGCGTCGCCGCCCAGTTTTTTTTTTTTTGGGGGGGGGGCTTGCTTTCCCAGAAGCCTCCATCCCAACGATGGACTCGACCTCGTCGTCTCTGAGGGCGCGCAACTGGGGGCCGCCGATTCTAACTCCGCGGGCGCGACCTTTGCCAGGCAACGTCGCGTCCGGGAGGCTGCTCGGAGGTCGCTCGCCGCTCTGGGCGTTCGATCGCGTCTCTTTGAGGCATCGCTGGCCAGGAAGCGCGTGGGCCGCTCCTGCTTCCCCGGGCAGTGGTTGCACGTCTTTCGTCGGATCACGTTGTCGAATCGATCGCGCTCTCTGCAGAGAGATAGGTGGGCGGTGCCTGGGGCGGTTGTCTTCCAGCCCGGGGGCCCGGGAGGCGCCGGTTGGGCGGCCGTGCGATCTCGGTCATTGAAGTGCTCGGCCGAACAGGTCCGACCTGCCACTCGCAGCGAGACCGTGGGGGCGCAGCTTCTCGAGAGTTCCGCCGATTGCGTGAGCAGATCAAGCATCCAGCTAGGCGTTCTGGAGCCGCGGGCGCGACCGCCGAGGGGCCTCCTCTTCCGGAGGCGCGGGGCGTTCCCAAGTCCCCCGCCGAAGTGCCGCCACCCCCCGAGCCCCGCGCGCTGCCTGAGGCCAGGATCGTGGACCCGGTCTCGGCGCCGGCTCCGGTTCCCGCGCCAAGCGTGGGCAGCGCTGAGCTGACAGGTCGCCCGTCGGGCCCGGCGATGTCTAGGTTGCTGTCGGGAGGGTCTTCCGGATCGGTGGGGCCCGCCCTGGAGGCCGGCAGGGCGGCCCCGACCGTGTAGATCCATCTATGCCTATTTAGTGCATCTGGTTATTTAGTAGTCGGCCTTAAATTTAGCGTCGACGCTCAAATTTAGCGACGATCATCGCTAAATCTGTAGCGACGAGTGCATCTTAATGACGACGACGGCGCGATGTTGCCCCATGAGGAGGCGCACTTCTCCTGCAATGAGACATTTTATTCACGCGCGGAGGAGGCCGCGCCTCCTGCGGCGAGCAATATGCTGCATGTGCGAGCGGTCTTGGCGTGTTCAGGGGGCGCCGCCCCCTCCAGGGCATCGCGTCGATCTCGCAGGGGCGGAAGTTGACTTCTTGTCATGGAGGCGAAGAACGAGGAGGCCGCGTCTCCTGCACGGGGGGAGGGGGGAAGAGGAATGGGGCGGGGCGAGCATGCGGACGTGGAGGCCGCGCCTCCTAGGAGCGACGACGGCGGCGCATCCAACCTTCCCATCGCCGCCGCAGTCTGCCATCGAGAGGCCGCGGCAGCGGCCCCCCCCGCCTCGGCACGGGGCCGCTCGCATGGCGTCGGGGCGTGCGAAAGTGGAGATCGCCCAGGAGGATTTTAACGGGGTCATCCGCAAGTGGCAGGCCGAGATCCTGGGATTCCGCTGCACGGGCAGCTACGAGGACATCGCGCGCAAGAACGTGAACTTCCTGGCGAGCGTGAATGGGCGGACGGCGAGGTTGTCCGCGAAGGACCTCCAGAAGGGTCTGAAGTAGGTGCTCGGGGAGGCGGACCCTGCGTCCTCGGTGTGGGCAAAAATGACGGTGGAGACGCTGTCGCGGTGCAACAAGAGGAGCGGCAACAAGGAGTTGCAGCGCCTCCCTCCCGCGGTGCAGACGGTGATCCACGCCGGGAAGGTGGAAACCGTGGGCGGCGGACAGCACTCGCCGGCCTCGACGCCGCCGAGCTCAGCAACGCTTCGCGGCAGCCCAGGGGCGGCGTCGGCCGCCTCGGGCGGCGCCGCGCCCAGCGCAGCGGACCAGGGCGCGGCGATCCCGGCCCTATATGGCGCGAGGAGCCCCCCGCGGGAGCGCAAGGGCGACGAGGGGGTGCACGTCGTCCCGTCGCAGGAGACCGTGGCCGGCAGCCCGCCGAGCACGAGGAAGGCCCGCGCGGCGTTTGCGTTTCGCTTTGTGCCATGCATGAGAGAGGGAGGTATGGGGAGACAGAGAGAGAGAGAGAGAGAGAGAGAGAGAGTTCGAAGTTCGAGAGAGAGAGAGAGAGAGAGAGTTCGATATGAAAACGCCTCTCTCTCTTCTCTCTCTCCTCGTCCCCTCATCGCCTCTCTCCTCCCTCCCGCCCGCGCCGAGGCGCAAAAGGGGGCGAGCTACCAGGCCGAGAAGACGGCGACCTTCCACGAGGACGAAGACTGGGTGGATTACAACGCGATGGAACTCGTGAGGGCTCGGCACTGCCCCGAGGCGTGGCTCGGGCTCAAGGAAGAGCGGTTCCGTCTTCGCCAGGGCCCCAAGGGCTTCGCCGTGATCACCGTCGACGGTGAGGCGGTCGAGACGCTCGCGGCGAACGCCGCCCTGCAGGCCGCGGAGCAGGGGGGCCGAGGGAAGGCAGCCAAGCCGCAGCAGGCTCACCCGAAGGGCGGGGCGAAGAAGCGGCCAGCGGCAGCGCGGAAGAGGCCGGCGGCAGCGGGCGAGGAGGCGGGCGAGGAGGAGGACGAGGACGAGGCCAAGGGGGCCCGCGCCCGCGACGACAGCGAGGACGGCGAAAGGGAGAGCAGCCAGGAGACGAACGAGTCCGACCTGGAGGGCGCCGCGGGCGGCTCGAGCGAGCGGAGGCCGGCTGCGGCCGACGGGAAGCCTGCCGCGGCCGACGAGAAGCATGCCGCGGCCGACAGGGGCCCGAGCTTGGAGGTGGAGGAGGACTCTGTGAAGGGGAAAGCCTGGGTTGTCATGTGGTATAAGGCAGGCGAGAAGAGGAAGGCGGCCGTGGCGACCAGCCAGGTGCACAAGCCGTGCAGCCAGGTGTGCCAGTGGACAGCGGGTGACTACTCCGAGGCGCAGATGCGGGAGATGGCAGCGGACATGGTCAGCAGGCTGTGCATGCGGGAGATCACGGAAGCGACCGTGAAAGCGCGAGGCGAGGAGTTCTTGCGCGACAAGTTCGGACTGGCGGCGGCGGCGTGAGTATCAGGGGGGAGCGGCGGCAGCGGAGATGTGCATGTAGCGCAGCCAGTTCTGGGCCACAGTCACGCAGCTGAAACAGGAGTTCGGAACCAGACCTTGCACCGTTTTCGATGCGGTCCGCTAAAAAGGAGGGGGGCGGAGAGCGAAGGCAAAGGGGGCGGGGGCGACGCCCCCTGGACGAGAGCCCGCCCCCTGCACGCAGGGGGGGGGCGCGTTGATCGACAGGGGGGAGGCGACGCCTCCCGATGGAGGCTCCGCCTCCTGCTCGGCGGCATCGCCTCCGACAGGAGGCTCCGCCTTCTGCTCGGCGCCGCGTTCTATAGGAGGCGCCGCCTCCTGCTCCGAACGGCAGCTGGATGCACGTTTTCATTCGCCCGTCGCAGCCGCGAGCGCTCCTCGCGGGGCGCCCATCGCGACGCTCGGGGCCGCGCGGCCCCTCCCAAGCAGGGCCTCTCGGCGGGGCCATGGCGGCCTCCTGGGCAGCGCTGCTGCCCGCGGCGCTGGCGCAGGCGGAGGGGGAGGAGGAAGAGGGGGGGGAAGAGGAGGAGGCCTCGCCTCCTGAGGAGGGGAAGAGGAAGGAGGAGGGCAAGTCTTTATTCTACGCCCCTTCCCCCTCCCCCTGCTCGCAGGCCGGCGGCGGACGCACGCCTTCCCGATGAGCCGCCGCCGTGTGGCAAGGACCCGTTCAAGGACACGCTCCGCGACGGACGCCCAGCTGCTGGCGAGGGGGGGGCGGAGGAGGAGGACGACGACTGCATGGTCGTCTATGAGGGGGAGCCCGAGGAGGAGCTGCAGTGGCTGCCTGAGGAGATGGGGAAGCGCGCGGCGCGCGTGGTGCTGAAAAGCCGCGTGCGTGGGGTGTGTGTGTGTGTGTGTGTGTGTGTGTGTGTGTGTGTGTGTGTGTGTGTGTGTGTTGTGTAGTGGGTGTGTGTGCGTGTATGTGTGCGTATGCGTGTGTGTGCGCGTGTGTGCGCGTGTGCGTGTGCGTGTGCGTGTGTGTGTGTGCGCGTGTGTGCGCGTGTGCGCGCGTGTGTGCGTGCGTGTGTGTGTGTGTGTGTGTGCGCGTGTGTGCGCGCGTGCGCGCGTGTGCGTGTGTGCGCGCGTGTGCGGAGGGGGGGGGGGGGGGGGGGGCAACGGCGCATGCGCTGCTTGCAGGATAAGTTCGCGCACCCGCGCTTGGGCCACCAGTGCCAGCGCCGCAACATGGCCACCCACAACGCGCACTTGGCGAATGCGGCGCGGCCGCAGGCGCGGAACCGCATGGCGAAGGGAGTGCGGCAGCGCGAGCCCCTGGGGATTCGAACGCAAAATGTATAATACCGCACGGAGGCAACGCCTCCGGCAAAAGATGTTAAACAACAGAAGCAACAACACGCATACGCAAACATCCACGCCCAGGTTCTTGAGCAAGAAGCGCGTCATGGAGGCGACGTCCGCCGCGGAGATGGAGGAGACGGTCGCTGCGCCGCGGAGGGCGCGGCAGAAGCAGGCGGGGTGATTTCGAAGTTCAAACTTCCGAGTTCGACGTTCGAAGTTCAAAGTTCGTGATTCGGATGTCGAGTTTCGAATTTCAAACGTCGAACTCGAGACGGACATGGTACTTGAGGAGGCGCTGCCTCCTGCAGCATCCCCTCTCCGCCCAGGTGAGCTCCGAGGTGCTGGTGCACCGCCGCCGCCGCCGCCCGCAGGGGGCGCCGCCCTGGGCGCCGCCGCGCCGCCCGCGCGCGCCAGCTCGGGCGCCGCTGCAAGAGCCTGCCCCTCGGCGTGCAGCGGCGGCCGCCGCGCCTGCACCAGAGGCTGCAGCAGCAGCAGCAGCAGCAGCTCCAGCAGCAGACACTGCAGCAGCAGCAGCAGCTCCAGCAGACGGCGCAGCAGCAGCAGCCGCAGCCGCAGCAGTGGACGCAGCAGGAGATGCAGCAGCACAGGCACAGGACATGGAAGGCCTGCAGCAGCAGCTCCGGCAGCAGCTCCAGCAGCACTGGCAGTTCGGGGCAGCAGCAACAGCTCCAGCAGCAGAGGCTGCAGCAGCAGCAGGAGCAACAGCTCCAGCAGCAGAGGCTGCAGCAGCAGCAGCAGCATCGTCCAGCTCGGGCTGGCGGCAGCCAGCCCAGGGTGGCCTCTTCGGCTTGGATAGGCCTGCCTCCAAGGCGCCGAGCCAGGCTGCGCCGGCGAGGAAAGTCCTGGCGGCGACAAGCAAGGCGCCGAGCGCAGCACAGCCGCCGAGCGCTGCGGCGCCGCCCTGGCAGGGATGGTGGGCCGCGCCAAATTCATCAGGAGGTGACCTCCTGCAGAGCTTCCCGCCGCAGGTGCCGACTCAGGCCACGACGACTGCCTGGGCTGCGCAGCACCAGCAAGATCAACTGCAGACGGCTGCGCAGCAGCAGCACGAGCAACAGCAGGCGGCCGCGCAGAAGCAGCAAACGCAACAGCCGCAGTACGCGCAGCAGCAACGCGCCGCCTGGGCTGCGCAGCAGCAGCAGGCGCATCAGCAGCAGGCGGCGGAGATGCAGCAGGCGGCGGAGATGCAGCAGCAGACGCAGCAGCCTGCAGCCGCAGCAGCAGCAACAGCACCTGGCGCCGACGCGGAGCAGCACCAGCCGCAGCAGCAGCAGCCGACTGAGCAACAGCAGCACCTGGACGCGATGAGGCTCCTTCAGCAGCAGCAGCAGAACCACCTCCAGCAGCAGGCCGACCAGATCGCTATGATCATCCAGACGCCGCGCGAAAGGTTCGGGTTGCCGCGGAGCGACCACCTCTGAGGCGATTGGGCCTTCGAGTGATTTTCCTTCCAGGGCGGCCCCGCGTCGAGGCGACAAAAGGTTCTCTTAGAATCGCCTCGTCGTGGGATTGCCTTGGAAGGTCGAACCCCCGAATGCCCCGCAGGCGGCGACGCGGCGCCTGGAGGACTTGGGGACGTGGAAGGGGAGAGGGGGAGGGTGGTAGGGAGGCGCCGCGTCCTCGAAGAGAGAGGCAGACTCTTTCCCTCCACTCTTCTTTTTTTTTTTTTTGTTTCTCTCTCTCTCTCTCTCTCTCTCTCTCTCTCTCTTTCTCTCTCTCTCTCTCCCTCTTTCTCTCTCTCTCTCTCTCTCTCTCTCTCTCTCTCTCTCTCTCTCTCTCTCTCTCTCTCTCTCTCTCTCTCTCTCTCTCTCTCTCTCTCTCCATTCCACGTGGCTTGCACTTTCCCTTCACCTCGCCCCTCGTCTGTTCCTGTCGCTTCTCCCTCCCGCCCATCTGCTGAGGAGACGCGCGCCGCCGTGGGCGGCGTCCGCGGCGGCGTCTTTCTGGGCCGCGCATTTGATGCGGCCTGAGAAAACACGAAGGACATGCAAGCCGATTTTGTTTTATTGCATTGATGTTGGAAGCCGTGTGATTTAAATGCAGATTATGAAGGTTGTTGTTTCGATAAGCTGTCGATTGTATAGGTTCGCGTGGGGTTTGTAGTATTTTGTATTATGTGTGTGTGTGTGTGTGCGTGTGCGCTGTTTTTCCCAACCATCCTGTGGTGTTGGGTCCTCGTTTTGAAGAGACGTCGCCCCGCGTTCCTCTCCTCCTCCTCTCCTCCTCCTCCTCCTCCTCCTCTCCTCTCCTCCTCCTCCTCCTCCTCCTCCTCCTCCTCCTCCTCCTCCCCCTTCCTATCTCCTCCTATCATCATCATCAGCATCATCATCATCATCATCATCATTATTTTAGTGTTATTATTATTATTATTTCCCAACCATCCTGTGGTGTTGGGTCCTCGTTCTGAAGAGACGGTGGCCCGCGTTCCTCTCCTTCCTCCTCCCCCTCCTCCCCATCCTTGCCTCTGCTCTCGGCACACCTCTCACGCGTTTCGTAGCCCCATAGGGAGCTCCACCGAAGGCCCCAGTGGGGGTGTTCGCATGCGGTTCCCCCACCCAGGGGCAGCGTTTCGTGGCCCCATAGGGAGCTCCACCGAAGGCCCCAGTGGGGGTGTTCGCATGCGGTTCCCCCACCCAGGGCAGCGTTTCGTGGCCCCATAGGGAGCTCCACCGAAGGCCCCAGTGGGGGTGTTCGCATGCGGTTCCCCCACCCAGGGCAGCGTTTCGTGGCCCCATAGGGAGCTCCACCGAAGGCCCCAGTGGGGGTGTTCGCACGCGGTTCCCCCACCCAGGGCAGCGTTTCGTGGCCCCATAGGGAGCTCCACCGAAGGCCCCAGTGGGGGTGTTCGCATGCGGTTCCCCCACCCAGGGCAGCGTTTCGTAGCCCCATAGGGAGCTCCACCGAAGGCCCCAGTGGGGGTGTTCGCATGCGGTTCCCCCACCCAGGGCAGCGTTTCGTGGCCCCATAGGGAGCTCCACCGAAGGCCCCAGTGGGGGTGTTCGCATGCGGTTCCCCCACCCAGGGCAGCGTTTCGTCAGGGGAGCTCCACCGAAGCCCCATGCGGTTCCCCCACCCAGGCAGCGTTTCGTGGCCCCATAGGGAGCTCCACCGAAGGCCCCAGTGGGGGTGTTCGCATGCGGTTCCCCCACCCAGGGCAGCGTTTCGTAGCCCCATAGGGAGCTCCACCGAAGGCCCCAGTGGGGTGTTCGCATGCGGTTCCCCCACCCAGGGCAGCGTTTCGTGGCCCCATAGGGAGCTCCACCGAAGGCCCCAGTGGGGGTGTTCGCATGCGGTTCCCCCACCCAGGGCAGCGTTTCGTAGCCCCATAGGGAGCTCCACCGAAGGCCCCAGTGGGGGTGTTCGCATGCGGTTCCCCCACCCAGGGCAGCGTTTCGTAGCCCCATAGGGAGCTCCACCGAAGGCCCCAGTGGGGGTGTTCGCATGCGGTTCCCCCACCCAGGGCAGCGTTTCGTGGCCCCATAGGGAGCTCCACCGAAGGCCCCAGTGGGGGTGTTCGCATGCGGTTCCCCCACCCAGGGCAGCGTTTCGTAGCCCCATAGGGAGCTCCACCGAAGGCCCCAGTGGGGGTGTTCGCATGCGGTTCCCCCACCCAGGGCAGCGTTTCGTGGCCCCATAGGGAGCTCCACCGAAGGCCCCAGTGGGGGTGTTCGCATGCGGTTCCCCCACCCAGGGCAGCGTTTCGTAGCCCCATAGGGAGCTCCACCGAAGGCCCCAGTGGGGGTGTTCGCATGCGGTTCCCCCACCCAGGGCAGCGTTTCGTAGCCCCATAGGGAGCTCCACCGAAGGCCCCAGTGGGGGTGTTCGCATGCGGTTCCCCCACCCAGGGCAGCGTTTCGTGGCCCCATAGGGAGCTCCACCGAAGGCCCCAGTGGGGGTGTTCGCATGCGGTTCCCCCACCCAGGGCAGCGTTTCGTGGCCCCATAGGGAGCTCCACCGAAGGCCCCAGTGGGGGTGTTCGCATGCGGTTCCCCCACCCAGGGCAGCGTTTCGTAGCCCCATAGGGAGCTCCACCGAAGGCCCCAGTGGGGGTGTTCGCATGCGGTTCCCCCACCCAGGGCAGCGTTTCGTGGCCCCATAGGGAGCTCCACCGAAGGCCCCAGTGGGGGTGTTCGCATGCGGTTCCCCCACCCAGGGCAGCGCTTCGTAGCCCCATAGGGAGCTCCACCGAAGGCCCCAGTGGGGGTGTTCGCATGCGGTTCAATTTTTTTGTAGTTTTGTGTAGTTTGTTTGTATTGCTTGTATTTGTATATTATATCAAGCAATGTTTGTATTTTTGCTACACAGCGATTTTGGATTAACATTTGTATGGTTGTTTTTTTTTGTGTTGTAGTTTGCGTTTCCTTATGCGTTTGAACTTATTCCAACATCAGCGCGTTGAAAAAATGCGCTCGGTTTGCAAGCAAAGGGGGGGGGGGGGGCAAGGCGCCGAGGAGGCGAGGCCTCCTTTATTTTTGCACTGGAGGCAATGCCTCCTGCGCTGGAGGCTCAGCCCCCAGAAGAAGAGAAGATAATATAAGGTTAAACGTTTAAGGAACCACAAGAGGAGCTTCGCGCTGGAAGTGCCAGCGAAGAAACGGGCGCTGTCCGACGCTTGCCGCTGCAGGGCGCAGCCTTGCGCGCGGCCCCTTGCCCCGCCCGACTCGGCGACCTGGGGGGGGGGGGGGGGGGCGTCCCCGAATTCAATTTTTCGTTTGGGATTTCGATGAAGAGGGCCCCTGGGCCGAGGAAAGTAGATTTCACCCCGTCCAGTCTCTGGCCGAAGTGTCCGCGGCCTCTGCGGGCGCTGCAGCTCAGACACAGCTCGTGGATCGGACCGGCGAGTTTGGCAATTGCTGGGGGGGGGGGGGGGGGCAGGGCCAGGTGCAGGGCCGACCCCAGCGGCGACGCTAGCCCCAGCCCATCAGCACAGGGTGTCCCGGATACCCTTCCGAGCTCGACTGCTGATGCTGCTGCTTCTTTATTCGCCCCATTTCCTGCTGTTCCTGAGTCGGTTTGGCTCAAGCACTGGGCGCAAGTTGGTTGGCAAACGCGCTCTCTTGCCGATGTCTGGCCAGCAGCTCGCGAATCATTGGCATGCGCTGCAGCTGGGCCTCATTTTCTCCGCGTTAGTTCTCGATGTGCTTCATGGGTCTCGGCAGTTGAGAGAAGTATCGGCGAACGCCATGGACTTGATGCGCCGCGTCGGTCACGAGCTCATGGGCCCTGCCAGGAGATCGGAGTGGTTCACCAAGCAGAGCTCATGCGTGATCAGCCTCTCCGGGACACTCATGCATCTAGGTGGGCTCGAATGCGCGCGATAGTTCAACGGGTTGAGCGGCGTCGGAAGCGAAACAATAAGATAGTTCAGGTTCAGCAGATGAGTGAAAGTGCCTTGAAGCTTGCCAGCATGGCTCTTGCAGGAGTTCACGAGCTGTTTCCCCCCTGGGCAAGGAGCTTGGGTGGATTTCGTCGGCAAGCTGAAGAGCCTCGGTAGCCTTTCTCTTCAGCAGCTGGTGGACATGTGCAATCTTGTGAATTGAAGGGCAGAGCGAGGGCGGGCTCGAGCCACGAGCCAATCCTTGCGCGAGCTTCAGGATTGGATTGGCGCCACTGGAGCCTTGGGAGTTGTGCGTCGAAGCATTAAGCAGACCCCAGTGGAAGCTGATGAGTTATATTTTGAAGGTAAGTGCGCAGCTCATCCTCGAGAAATCGTCGATCAGAAGGTCGAGTTCTGGCGCCGCAAGTGGAACTCGAGTACCTTGGGGGCAGAGCGGGTCTTGGATGCAATGCGTACTGTTAGGCAGCAGGCTCTGGTTGAACAGCTGGATCCCCCGGCTGTGACTGTCTCTGACCTTCGGCGCGCCTTGGCGCGCGTGAAGGCGAAGGCCGGCGTAGGTTGTGATCAGATGTCGCCGTTGGGTTTCGAACGACTACCAGACGCTGATGTCAATGTCAATTGCACCTCCCCATCGAAGTTGGTTTTAGCAGGCCCTTGGCAAATGATGGTTGCAGTTGGACGGTCGTTGGGGAAAAAGCCAGGCGGCGACAGGATCATCGGATTACTACAAATGATAAATCGGTTGCGGGGTCTTGCGCGCGAGGAACAGATGCGGGCATGGGCGATGTAGTCAGATTCTCATTGGGGTGCAGCAGTTGCGGGCGACAGCGGGTTCAGAAAGCATTCTTAATTCTGAAGCGTTTGCACTGGTGAATATAGCAGAAGGAGGAGCATTAGTCGATCTTGAGGCATTTTACGACAGCACAGAGTACACTGTTCTTGCGGACGCAGCGTTGCGTCTTCACTTTCCACCAGTTGTTCTATGTTTGTGAATGCCGACATGCGTGATTCCGCGGGCGTTGTCACAGTTCAACTCCTTCTCCCTGCCCTATCAGAGCGCGCGAGGCGTCATTCAGGGTATCAGAAGTGGCGTCCGTTTCGGGCGCTGCTTACCGTATTTTGTGTTGCAGGAGCTGCGCGTGGCTCACCTACGGATGTCAGAGCGGATCTGGCTTGACGATTTGGAGCAGCGAACGGTGGGCTCGAGGGCCCAGGTCAAGCGGGATCTCATCGCGAGCATCACAGACACGGTCTCCGAGTTTCAGCAGGTATCACTCAGCATTGCAGCTGACAGTGTAGTGACAATTGCCTCGCATGCTGACGCTGAATCAGTGGTCCGTGGACTTCGGCGGCGGGGCATAGACATCGCGGCTGCGCTTCAGACAGCATATCTAGGAGCTGATATGCGCAGTGGAGTTCGACACGCCCGCGAGACTGCTCGGAAACGGGTGGTCAAAGCAGGGCAGCAGCATCAGAAGTCAAGGCGCGCGGCTGCAGCGCGACGGTATAATATCACTTCTCGTATCGAGCGAGCGGGGTCTCAGGCTGCAGCCGCGCATGGGCATCACATATACGGTAAGCTTGGGAGTTCCATGGAGCTTCAGCGACGCCAGCCCGGGGCAGCGCTAGGAGCAGTGCGGCGAGGTCGGCGCGTGACAGCGCTGGTCGGGATTCGCGCTGCTCACGCTGATGCATGCCTTGTTCTTCCTCGCCAATGTTTGTCTCAGTGGCTGCAGGCGTGGGTCGCAGAGCCGTCGATCAGAGCAGGAGCGCATCGGGTCTGGCCTCAGATAGTTCAGCATTGCCGACAATTACCGGAGGCCCATGGGTCGAGACGCATTCGCGGACCAGTATCGACAGTGATTGCTTGTTTGTTGCAGGCTGGTTGGGATCCAATATATCCGTCAGAGGGGGATCTTCCGCGCGGCGATGGACAGGGGCTTCGCGCGCGGGAATTTGACGATGAGGCTGCTCTGTGCGCGTTGGACCAGGCAGAGATATACTTCTGGGGTTCGAAGGATCATCGGCCCAGCGGCAGTGGCGTGAAGCTGCTGATCTACACTGCGGCGGTGGCTTAGAAGAGGGCGCAGACTTGCTAAGGTTGCGCAAGTTTGCCATGGGCGGCAGCTTGCCGATCTTATGGTGCCCATCGCGGTCGGAGGAGCGCAGGGGAATGGTCGCAAGTCCAGCGTGAGCTTCGGCGCGAGCAGCACCTGCGATAGATGTTCTGAGGCCCCCGAGTCTGACGTTCACAGAAATTGGCTGTGCCACTGTAATCGCGGAGGTAGAGCATTCGATCAATCAGAGTATCTTATCCCAGAAGCAGTTGCAGATCATGACGCACACCCGTGCTTCTGACGTCGAGGCATCATTCCAGCCAGGTGGGCGCAATTACCTCCACCCAGCGCGGTCGAAGCTTGGACAGGAGACAGTCTTCATGTTGGGCCAGCTTGGTTTTCGGACACGGTACTACCGAGTGCTCTGTTTACGCCTTCGGAGATGCTGGAGGCCGAGACGCCCGCGATTTTCGGCTTCGCAGTGTGGGCTTGGCAGTTTCTGTGATCACAAGCTTCATGCCCTTCACGGTTGGCCCTTTCTTCATGGGGCCCTTGGCGGGAGGGGTGCCGACTGTGCCCGAAGGCGAGCTCGCGGCCCTTGTGCTCGCCATTCGCGGTTCGACAGGGGCTTTGATTTTCGTCGCAGGTTGTTCAGAAGTGCGTCGAGGATGGTGGTCGCAGCTTTATCGCTTTCCTGCTGGGTGTCATGCTGGGTTGTGGAGGCTCATCGGTCGACATATGGAGGAGCAGCAGCGGCAACCGTCCGATATCATAGTTATGCAGTTTCCATCGCATTTTAGTGCAGAGGAGGCATGCGCCAGGCGGCTGCCCAGCTGGATGGTGCAAGTCAACGAGGCAGTGGGCCACTTAGTTGGGGTTGCAGCGGAAGCAGCACGAGTTCCAGCAGAGGATAGACACAGAGTGATGATGCTGGAGAAAAAGGCCCTTCTCATTCGGCGCTGGCTGCTGCGAGGTGGGCTATGTTTAATTCAGTGCGAGGCCGAGAAGAAGGCGACAGCTGCTGCGGCCAAGCGAGCAGCACGCATCGCCTCTCAAGCCGCAGGTAATGATTGTGCTCCTCCCCCTCCTGCGTGTCCTTCGCTGCCGCTGCCTCCCGCTCCTTTCATTGTTGCACGCTTCGCGACTGCACACACCCTTACTGAAATCGGTAAGTCCTGTTCGGTGTGTCAAGGGTCAGCGACTTTTAGCTACTGTGTCCGAATGGCGAAAATGTGATTGCAACTCTTTAGCTTCAATGGACGGTAGGGTGTCTCGGGTGAAAGAGGGGTGTTGTATGCATATCGCTGGAGGTTGGGCCCGCCCCTTTGCATTCCCCAATGTTTCATCATTCGTTGGGAATTTGGTATGGCAGTGCGGTTATTTTGGACAACTCCAGTTCTGAGGAACAGGTACCGTCTGCAAGCTACCAGTTCCAAGGCTCGTCAGGAGTATTTTAATAGCTTTCGACACGACGAGTTTCCCAAGCGCAAGCGATCTGAGCCTCGAGCAGTGGTTTGAGCAGTGGATCTCTCTCTCTCTCTCTCTCTCTCTCTCTCTCTCTCTCTCTCTATATATGCATTTCCGCTACGCGAAGGCTGTAATTATTGTAGTTTCTCTTCCTCCTCCTCCTCCTCCTCCTCCTCCTCCTCCTCCTCCCTCCACCCAAACCCTCCTCCTTATCCACCCCGCTTCCTCCCCCTCGTCCCTCCCTTCCTCCGCCCCCCCCCTCCCCTCCCCGTTGGCCCCCTCGGCGTCCACGCACCCAGGCGGCAGTGGGCGCCGTGCCGACCCCGGCCCGCGCCCGGCGGCCGTCGCCCGCCCGTGGCGGTGTTGCCCCCGCGCTTGCGTCCGCGGGGTGCGGCGGCCGTGGCTGCGCCCCCAAGGCGCCGTCGGCGCCGCAGGCTGGTCGAGGATCGAACGATCGAGGGTCGAGGGCTCGAGGGCTCGAGGGCTCTTTGCGTGTTTGACCCTTCTCGGGCCTCTCCGGGGAGCTGTGGAGATCTCAGGCGCCTTCGTCGTCAGCGGGGCAGCGTCGGGGTCGGTGTCGGCGTCGTCCGCGTGTCGACGCGTCGAGGAGTGGATTTGTCGAGGTGTCGTTGTCGTGGTCGTCGGCGTCGTCCTCGTCGTGGCGTCGTCGTCGTCGTCGTCGTACTCCTGTTCCCGGAGCTTTCGGAAACGCCAGCGAGCGCTCAGCGGCTGTGCCTGGGAACTCCTGGAAGGGTTTCGAGATGTTTTCGGGATCGCCCAGGCACCTCCCAGGGAGCACCTGAGATCTGGCTGGGAGTTCCGATGAGCGCCTCAGATCCAGCAGCATCGCCGAGGGCGTTTCACGAGGGCCCCCTTCTAGGCTCTAGGCGTTCCTGGAGTCCTGGAGGAAAAGGGAAAGGCTGATTCTAATCTGAGCGATGAATATTGGAGGGGGGTCGAGGTGGGGGCAGAAGGGCAGGGTGGAGGTGAACGGGGACGTGGAGGACATCGAGGAGGACAGGGAGGTAACTACGGAACACTGCGGCAATAAAGGTCGGCATGGGTTCGAGAGAACCAGCGCAGACCGACGCTGTGCCTGGCGCGGTTTCTCGCGCCCGGACACCCTTCGGGGCCAGCATCTGGGCAACAGTCATTGATCCCCCAAGCCAAAACCATGGGCACCGAGACGCCCACGGCACATGCGCCCTCGAACTTTGGCAAGGTCGCTTAGCCAGGTGTGGGACCTGGCGGACGGTGTAAACATGTCAATCCTCGTGGCGGAGCGTCCATGCCTCGGGCCGCGGAAAACCACCGACCGACGGGGATGCTCCAGGAAGAGACCCCTGGCACGCCCCAGGCCCCGCAAAGAGAGCCCCCTTTTTGCCATTTCTACGTCTGGTGGTCGGCTCTACATGTGGCGCAGCCGCCGGCAATACATGCGGTTGAGGCTGGTTGCCATTTCTGGCCCGCCAATACAGGCGGCACGGACTACCCCGATCGGGAGGCGTTCCAGCTATCCCTGAGTCCTCAGGGGCCCCGCTGGCCTAATCAGAGGGGACGAGACAGGGAGAAAGTGGAAGACGAGGATGATGATTCGGATGAGGATGATGATGAAGATGATCATAAAGATGATGCAGATGCTGATGATGATGATGCTGATGATGTTGATGATGCTGATGATGATGATGCTGACTTTGTTGATGCTGCTGCTGATGATGCAGCTGATGCTGATGCGGATGACGTTGATGCTGCTGCTGCTGCTGATGGTGATGCTGAGTATCATGATAATGCTGTTGATGATGAGGCTGCTGATGATGATGATGATGATGGCGATGTTGATGATGCTGATGATGATGATGATGATGGTGATGCTGATCCTGGTGATTATGATAGAGATGATGATGGTGATGATGCTGATTATGACGATGGTTGGTGACGATTATGATGGTGCTGCTGATGCTGGGGATGGTGATGGCGATGATGATAGAGATGATGATGATGATGATGCTGATGATGATGATGATGATGATGATGATGGTGATGATGATGAAGCTGATCATGGTGCTGATGGTGGTGACGGTGATAATGACGATGGTGATGGTGGTGGTGGTGATGATGATGGTGATGGTGGTAATGGTGATGTGAATGATGATTGTGATGATGATGATCATGATGATGATGGTGATGGTGGTGGTGGTGGTGGTGATGATGCTGATGATGATCATGGTGTTGATGATGATGATGATTATGGCGGTGATGATGATGAGGTGGCTGCTGATGATGATCATGATGATGGTGCGCTTGCCGATGCCGCTGCTGCTAATGATGATGATGATGATGATGATGATGATGATGATGATGATGATGATGATGCTGATACTTAGGATGTTGGTGATGATGATGCTGATGATGATGCTGATGATGGCGATGACGATGACGATGATGATGCTGATGATGATGATGATGATGATGATGGTGGTGGTGGTGATGATGCTGATGCTGATCATGATGCTGATGATGCTGCTGCTGCTGCTGCTGCTGGTGTTGATGATGACGATGATGATGATGATGATGATGATGATGATGATGATGATGATGATGATGCTACTGATGTTGATGTTGATGTTGATGTTGATGTTGGTGGTGATGATGAAGCTGATGATGGGCAGATCTTGAACAGTAATCGTAGAGCTTTCGAAGGCCGCGCAGGTGCCCCGCAATTGCTCTGGATCAGGCCTTTCTCGTTGTGAAGCCTCCGAATGCAGACGCTTCAGGGGCCTGGATGTGCAAGGTGCTCCACGAGGCGGTGCTGCTGGCCTTCCACGTGGGTTTCGCCTGGTTCCGCCAACTGTGGGCGGCCTCGCGGGTGACGGTCGTCCCAGCCGTTGTTGTGATTCGCGAGGTGTCAGCGCCCGCCCCGCCAGCGCGGGGCCGACATGCGGCCGTGGCGCCGCCCACCCCCGCGCTGGCCCAGGAGTTGTGCGCGCAGCTCGAGGCGTGGCGCGCGCCAGAGTTGTGCTGGCGAGGAGATGGCCGTGCTGGCGGGCGAGCACTCCTCGCTTAGAGGATCCCCTGGAGTGTGGGCCAGGCTTGGGCGCTGGTGATCGGGTGGGTCCCAGGCGGGCACGAACGGATCACGCTAGTTGTCAGGCAATGAGCATTGGCGATTGGCGATGAGGTGCTTATCGAGTATGACTTGGCTGGGCCACAGCTTCTCCATAGTCGGTTCGTGGTTGTAGTTTCTCATGCAAAACCTCGTCATGCAGAGTCCGTCTCTCCAGGTCACGACGTTTGCATCGAACACTTCTCGGACGACAGCGACGATCTGCGATATTGGTACAGGAAGTTGACCGGCGGCCTCCTCAACAGGAACGGCGCCGACGTGGTGCCGCCAGCCGCGGCAGGAACGCTGACGCTGTACGATTTAGGCGCCGAAATGCAAGGTTTCGTGTAGCAGGGCGCGCTCATGCTCGGTGGCCATGACGCTGTTCTTGGCGCGGTCGCTGGTAGGGGCTGCGATGCCCGTAGCCACTGTGGCCTTCCTGTCCTTGCATCGTCGTGCCGGCAGGGCCTCCCCGCCCCCGTTGGAACGCCAGTGCCTAAGGGAGTGGGGAAGGACAGCGGCCAGTCGTTGGAGGGGCGCCGGGAGGCTTGGCACGGCTGCTGGCGTCGCCGGGGGCATGTGCGGCGGCAGCCGGAGACGGCGGCGCGTTGGCGTCCCGGTCAGCGCTCCCCGCCGGGCTGGCCGCCGGAGGCGGCCGGGGCGGAACCGGAGCGCAGGCAGGAGCTGAAGCCGCTGGGGGCGCCGCCCTGGCTGCTGGCCTGGTGGACTTCGGGCTGGGTCCGGCAGGGGCGCCAGGCGGGTTGGTCGCTGGAGATTCGGACGCCAACGGCCGCGGGGACTGCCGCACGCTCGTGGTCTCCTACGACATCATCGGGAAGCGCCACCAGTCCTTCGCCGCCGCTGTCGGACTCCTTCGCTCAATCGTCTGGGCTGACTGGGTCGTCCCAGGGCCGAGGACGGTTTCTTGGGTCGCGGTGTTCATGCTGGGGAATGGAGGCGGTGCTTTGTTTCACTGCGTTCAGTGGAGGTCCGCGCTTCGCCTGGGCCTGGAGGATGGACTGGTCTCCAACCACATGGAGTTCGCTAGGATATTCTGGGCCGCGCTGTGCTGCGACCAGCTAGACATCGCGAACATGGCGAGCCTCGAGCTCGTCGACCGCCAGATCCAGCTGCGCGAAACGCAGGGCGATGCAAGGATTGACTGCTGTGGACGCGCGGCGAGGGTGCGGGCTCATGGCGGCGCCGGAGTTGTCGACTTGGATCAGTGAGCAGATTGCCCGCGAGAGCGCCGTCGCCAAGGTGCAGAGGGCGGCCAGGGAGGAGAGAACGCCCGCGCGGCCCAAGGGAGGGGCCAACGACGGCGAGGGCGGCAAAGACGGGGAGTGACCGCCCCAGCCTCGCTTACGATTTCGGCAGCCTGCCGCCCCATCGGCCCAGGGCGGGCGGGCATTTCGGTTTTCGCCTGCAATAGGCGGGGATGCGCCAGCGCGACGTTTTCCCTGACCCTTTTTCCCTGCTCTTTAACTCGCTGGGTCTGGTTGCCGCGCCGTGGCGCGCCGGGCCCAGCGTCACTGGCCCGCCCTCGACTTGGTCAACGACGGCATCTTCTCCCTGAGCGCCCTCTCTGGGCGCGGGCCGACGACCCTCGTGCTGCCATTTTGGTTCAAGCACCCCCCCCATCAGGCTCGAAGCTGCGGCTCAATGGCGCGGCTCAAAGCTGCAGCCTGAGCGAGGGTTGATTTGCCGGGCAATGCCTCATGGGGCATGTGATTATGTGTCGGGGCGATGCCATCGCCGAAAGTTGTGAATATAACCCGTGTAATACCCTCATATTTACTCCTTATCCTCACCTCTCCTGCGCCTGGCCGTTTGGGCTCAGGTATTGGGACAGATCGATCAGACCTTTGATCGTGCAGGAGGGAAAGACATCCATCTATCCCTCCTTCCCTCTACCAACGGATCAGGGGTTCTGTACCCTTGTACTTCAACCCCATACACAGGTTATCAGCCCTTTAAAGCTCACCGTTCATCGAACCGCACGTTGCGACCTCGCACGCGGCCTCGATGGAACCCAAGCGGCGCATGCGCCGCAAGGGGTCCATCGGGGCCTCGCGTGCGAGCTCTCCGACGGCGCGACGGCTCGGTGATGAGTTGGAGAGCCTTAGTGCGGACTGTGTTGGTGTCCCAGCCCCCCCCCCCCCCCAGCTCCGACGGGCCCGAGGCGCGGCTAGCTGCTGAACTTCACCGCAGCGCCGCCCGCGGGGGGGCAGGAGAAAGAGTAGGAACAGGAAGGAAGGAGTTTCACACGCCTACCTTCGATCCTCCATCTCCTCCTCCGTCGGGAGCAATCCCAACCGCGTCAGGCGAAAGCCTCGCTGGTCCTGATACTCCAGGGCGCTTTCGCGCTAACCGCCGATGGACCTCAGGTGCTGGTACCCCCAGCCCTGCGACCGTTCTTGTTGCGGAGCACGTAGCCACCTTCGAGGAACTCAGTAGACCAGTGGCGGCGCAGCCGCAGACGCAGTACCCCAAGGTATCATCGGATGCGACACCACACACACATGGTCCGAGTCGCAGCTCGTCCGCGCGTAACCGCCGTGGAGCCCCAGGCCCATACGGCGAGAGTAGGTCGAGCCCGCGTACTGCCTCTCAGAGGCCATGCACTCCCCGCGACAGGGGACACAGGGAAGCTGACGCTCCCCACCTCTCCATCTCAGACGACCAGCTGGCGGAAACGTCCGCCGCAGGCGAAATAGCTGAGCTCAGAGACCAGGTTGAAACCTTCGTGTCCAGGCAATACTCTGGACTACTGCAGAGCGTTCAGACGAACGCCGCCGATACTGCAGCCATACGCCACGATCTGGACGGCGCCTTAGGGATCATTGATTCCAGGATCGCCGAAGATCGACGCATCATAGGTGAACTGCAGTACCAGGTTGATCGTGAGGTGTCACACTCAGGTGAACGAACGGCGATGGTCGAGAACCTGCGCAACTACCTTGCGCAGATGGAGCAACAGCTTGTGCTCGTACGCGACACAGGGGTTTCAGCTGTCAGGATTTTACATGATGAGATCCACGACCAGCTCCGCAACCGACCAACACCAGCCGAGGCCACCGACCTTGGCGACGTTCAGTCTCAGATCAATGATCTTCGATCTTATCTAGACCACACTACTGCGACGCTTCGCGACGAAGCGCACACCAACGCGTCGAACCTGATCGACATGTTGCAGCGTACTGAGAGAGTCATCACTCAAAGGCTTGATGCGACCAACGCTGTCGTGCAGCCACTCGTTAACCGGATCTCTGAAATCGAGCAGCGTTTTCCTGATGTCCAGGACGCCCTGGCAGAGTTGCGTGTAGGACGAGCCCAGACTGGCCAGCTGGATTCTCCTCCCACGGTTTACGATTTCGCCCGCCTCACTGACAGGTTGCAGGAGGTTGAGAAGGCGGCGGACCACACGCAGTTGGAGCTCTCCCAGGTTACTCGTGAGAGAGATACCGAGAAGGTACGTGTTGAGGGGCACCTCGCACGTCTGGAAAGCGAGCTGGAGGCGCAAAGCGCCCGTCTCCGAGCATACGAGCAACGACTTGATCGGTATTCACAACGTTCTCGGGATACTGATGAGTACACACGCCAGAAGGTGGCCCAAATGCACGAAGACGTGACGAGCTGGACGAATCAGCTGATCGACCACACCAACGACACCAATCTCCACCTTCGACCTGCAACCGACCTGCACAGGCCGACGGCAGCGTCCGCCGAAGCACCACAAGCTTCTGCAGGACAACAACGACGTACGTCACCAGGAGCAGCCTCCGCGGCAGTTTCTGCACAGACACGCCATGTGTCTCCTGTGCGCACAGAACCGACTACTGACGGTGCACCGATACCCTCACAACCACTGTCTGCGGTTTCGGTCCATGCTACAACTCCTATCAAGGAGTCAGACACCGTCCGAGTCCCTGTCTTGCCTAAGATCACGCAGCTGTTCGAGTGGCAGCAAAAGGCACGGAAGAACTTTGGGGCCGCCTCAGGGCGACCATCCAAAGCATATGCCTTCCTACGCGTGGCTGAACAGCCCGAATGTACATTCGAGGACTTGCAAGGCAGTGGGGACTTTGAGAGCATCGATTGCAAACTCGCTACCGCTCTGAGCGACATCTTATCCTCAGACTTGCGCTACCAAATCAGGCTCATCGAAACCAGAGAGCACAAAGCAGGACGCATGCTCAAAGGGCGCCAGATTTACTGGCACATCCTACAGTCCTACAGAGTGACAGAGGTTGATGACGACCCGCACGATTTTGAGCGCCTTAAAGAACTGAGGATGAGAGATGACGATTGCAGCGTTTTATTACTGACTGGGACGCTTTACTCTTGGAGTGCCGAGAAGCACCCGATCCAAAGATCTTGGGATCTCTGTTTCGCACACAGATTCGGAGACATGCATGGATGAAACAAGACATGTACGAGTACCAGCGCATGAAGATCAGCGACCCGAATCGTACCTATGATTGGCTCCGACAGCGCGTCCTGGACATACTGGAGCTTAAACAATTGGAGAAGAATCAAAATAAGTTACGGTACGAACATGAGACACGTTCTCAAGTCAACGCGTGCGCTGCCTGGAAGAAAGGCAATTGTCGCAATGGTGAACGGTGCAAGGCTTTGCATACATATTCCGGGGATTGGAAGAACAACAAATCTTCCAGAACATCGACGGCTGGTGGCAACTCCCGCCGCAGCATGTCAACTCCTGCGATTTACAAGAAGCCAGCATCGAAACCATTTTGATTCGATTTCGCCAAGCGCAACACATGTACCGGAGGCGACAAGTGCAACTTTCCACACGTCGCACAGTGTAAAGATTTCGCACAGATTCAGTGCCCAAGAGGCGACAAATGCAAATATGCTCCTCTTACACCTGGTGCGAAGACTCCCGAGCGAAGCCCGAGTCGACCACGGACCTCCAGTCAGGATAGCCGTGGCCGATCACCATCCCGCGGATCAGGAAGCCAGCGTTCTTCACAACGCGGGGGGTTCCGCTACGCAAACGACTCACGCCATGGACGTGACAACCGACGCCAATACGACCGATCTCGTTCAACATCTAGGAGGTCCCCAGACTCTCGCAGTCAATCGAGAAGTCGATACGACAGATCTTCGAGATCTACCTCCCGAGGACGAGACAACCGTGGCGGCGGACGCGGTAGTCCACGCGGCCGTGATATATCATATGGTAGTGACAAAGGACGTGGCAGACGTACCCCGAGCCATGGTTCGTCCCGTGGCTCACCCCACGCCAGAGCACGTTCTCCTGCCAATTTTCGACGTTCACGCCGTTCCGACCGCAGTTACGTCATCCGTGACAAGACCCTCATGGCCAACACTAAGGCCACAGCGACATCTACCAAAACACGTCGTCGGATACGCTTCGACATACGTAACGTGGAATACTATTTACATACCGTATCCGGCAGGGCCAGATTGGACAAATGGAAGGAGATGCCGAATGAGGGTGACATCGTCAATGTACCAGACCCGTTACCACAACGGGATCAAAGTGCAGACGACCTACGAGAATGTCAAAAAGAGGCACAGGTATGGTACGACGACCTATATGGCTACCGACACAATAAAGAGTCGGTGGCCACACCAACTGCGATCCGAAAACATGACGACACTGTTAAGCAGTCATCAAAGACAGCCCAGACGAAGACAACGACGATGCAAGTCGACCCACCACGCTCGACTGCTGCATTGGCACGATCTTGGGTTCTCGACAGTGGTTCTGCTCATCATATTCAGGGAAAACATGAACTGACGCAGACCGAATCGGATCGCATATCTATTCGCGAAGAGCATATTCTGGAAACCGCCAATGGTGATCGTACTGTCAACGAGCACTACGACATACGGCTACCCGAGGTTAGCTTACACAGTTCAGCCCTTGCCTTGCCAGACTGTCCATCTTTACTATCAGTTGGAAAACTGATCGAGGTTGATGGCTTTCGGCAGCTTTGGGATCCTGAGCTGGGCTACTTGCTTCAGGATCCGGGGGGCCAATGGTATAAGATTCCAGTCAACAATAGAGTTCCAGAATTACGACTCGACGACCTGACGCTGATACCACCACCACGTCCATGCACTTCGTCAGCACCCCGACGTCGTCAGCGCAAGCGTTCATCCGCCCGCTGCAACGACATTTGCTGGTGCTGTAAAACTACAGAGCAGTCAACAACTGCAGATGTGCTACGGCCGCACATAGGGACCTGCCCCAAGAGACCACATTTCGGAGAGGGAGGAGGAGCACGGACCACCACGGTCGAAGAACCTCCCGACACACATAAAGACGAGCCTAACGTGGACATACCCACCGACTCGCCTACGTCTCAGACGCAGTGTTCTCCTCCACAATGCGGGGGGCTAGCAGATATTGCTCAAGCAGATAACGACATACCGACAGAAACGCTCACACGAATGCATCACGACAATGATCGCGTTCTTCCCAACAGACAGAAGAAACCGATCGACCCGATGCATTACATGACTCACAGCCCAAAACACCCTGACTGTGAGATTTGTTCTCGCACGATGGCGCAGAATGCCCCGTGTCGACGACAGCGCAAACCACATCCACCGGCAGATCCTACCGACGAGGATAACGCCTACGAGGCTTTTATCCCGAAGAAGTTTGGTGAGGCATTAACTGCCGACCATATCGTCCTGGCCACAGACGATGCCGCAGACAAGCACGGCGACAAGCATGCACTTGTTGTCCTAGACAGATACGCCGGCATCTTCATGGCCTACCCAGCACTACACAAAGACGCAGCTACCACAAAGGCACCCTTTCAACAGTTCATCGCCGCGAACGATGAGGCGAAGCATATCTATACAGACGACTCTGGAGAGCTTCAGAAAGCTTGCCGCCAACTGGGATGGAGACACGACACGAGTACGCCGCATCGTCCGCAAACGAATGGATTGATCGGGCGCATCGTCAAGATTGTCATTCTCGGTACGAGAGCTGTGTTACATATGTCTGGTCTGGGACACGAATGGTGGAAAGAGGCCATGCAAGCCTTTTGCTGTGGACACAATTTTGTGCATTCCTCCACGGGCGTTGCTGCCCTCAATGAGGAGCACGCAGATAAGACAGTTCATGAAATACGATTTGGCGAAAGCTTTCCCGGGCACTGCATACCATTCGGTGCTCGGATCTTCTGGAAATGCCTCAACCCCGAGATTAACAACGAGACTGCAAAGTTTAAAGAAAATACTCGGGAAGGGTTATTCATGGGTTACCACTTACACTCTGGTGGACGATGGTCAGGTGACTACCTCGTCTTGGACACGGCTACATACGCCAAGAATCCTGATGGTGAACTGTGTCACGTGCACAGAGTCAAAGACATCATCATCCCTGATGGCAAGTTCACCTACCCAGTGAAAGAAGGTACTCTACGACATCATAACCCTGAGGCACACGATGAGGTCAAGGCATCCACTTCTCGCCCCTTGGGTGATAAACCAATGCCCGATCTTCCACTTTATGGGGTGACCCATCTATGATGACAACGGAAGACAACGCCGCTGATATCCACGCATCGGCCTCTGAAGTTGCTGCACCAGCGCCGGAGCCCGACTACTGGGAACAGCGCGGATATTGCGTCATCAGACATATTCGTACTCCGCGCAAGAAATTGTTCATCCCGACGGACGACGTCATGAACATACCTGTACCTGTTGATCAACTCGATGTGACACGAGATTTCAAGACAACTTCTACTTTTGAAGGAGAAAGTGACTTTCGCGATGTTTGGGATGGTGTCAGCGCCAACGACCACAGGGAGTTAAGCGAGCCGCGGACAGGCACGATTCGATTCTATGAGCTTCCAAAAATAACGCCAGACGGCAAAATGGTGGTCCGCGGACGCGAGACACGTATACAGACTACTACACGTCCTGATCACATTCTTCCCGAGCATTGGAAAACACTATCTCGTGGACAGCAAAAGAAGGACATCGACTACGCCGACGACGTTAAACGAGCTCGTGGAATTCGTGAGCGAGCTGCACTACGAGTGTGGACAAGACAGGACAAACAAGTCAACAATTTCCGTACCACTGCATCCGGCGGACCCACATGGAATACTGCGGAACGACGGATTGCATACGACACTGACAATGGCGCCGTCATCCGTGACGAAAACGTCAAAGGCGTGACGAACAAAGAAATACTGTATGCCAAATTACCTGGTGGGCCACGTGACATTACTACGGTACTGTACTACCGCCAATCACCACAACAACACGATGGAGAAGACCGTGCTTTGGTACATGTGGATAGTGAAGGAACCGACTTTGGGACCATGAACCCGCTCAGACGCCAGTCCACCCAGTCGGTAGCAATACCAACTATGCCACGTGAGACCACCTACACACCGGCACACAGAGACAAAATACCCGATTCCTCATGGTCACGCCCGGCCCTAGTTACCAGGAGCCTGAGCAAGAAAGAAGTTGCCGCATAACCACGTGCACAAGAAGCCCTACGAAAAGAATACGAGAGATTGGAAAAGAAACAAACGTGGATGTTGGAGACTGTTGCAGAAAAAGCTGATATTGAGTCACAAGCTATTCGCACTGGGACGAAAGTTCATTTCTTCAATATCTTGGAGCTATCTTCAGTCAAACACGAGGAACTTCCACCTGATCTACGTAAATTCAAGGGCAGAGTGGTGGTTCAGGGCAATACAGGCAAAGATGAAACTGGTCTGGCCGCCATATTCGCCGACGCCGCTTCCAGCGCTTCGCATATTGAGGCTTCCAAACTTTGCGATGCTACTGCATTATTGCCACAATATGCGGGAGAACAAAGTGATGCACCTGGAGCCTACACGCAGGCATTATTATACGGCGACGGACGAATCGATCCAGTTGATACTTGGATTACCATACCTAAATGGCGACAACCGACATCCTGGTCAAAATGCAAGAACCCAGTGTGCCGATTACGATTGGCACTATACGGACACCCTCTCGCAGGTGTCTTTTGGGAACGAAAATGCCGCACATGCTTAGAAAGCGTTGGTTTCGAGCCTATTTCAGGATGGGACTGTGTATGGAGACACAACAAACTGGGACTGATACTTTCAGTATATGTGGACGACTTTAAATTAGCCGGCCCAGCTCACAATCTACAGGCTGTCTGGGATTATATCCGCAAAAGCGGTATTGACTTGGATCCACCTACTCCATACTCACAATATCTTGGTTGTGGACAACAGGCATATGAGGTACCGCAGACTATCTTCGACAAAAGAATGTCTACCATACGCCCTATGTTGCCCGTACACAATGAGAAAGATTACAATACGGCCAAACAAGTTCGTGGAATTCGACATGATATGCTTGGTTTTACCGATCAGTGCATTGAGCGGTACCTGGAATGCGCCTCCAATCGCGCCCAGGGACCAGGATCGCGTCGGAAACGATCCGACTCGCCGAGGACTTCGCGATCCAAGTCGCCTGCATCCTCCGGGTCGGTCGCCAGACCTACTAGTGTGCTCAACGCACGGCCACGATCATCCAGCCCAGCAAAATCGGTCGACACGACATCTACCACGACAGATCCCATACCCGTCACATACGATGACCTACCTGACGCCGAAATTCCTGGCATCGAGGACACCTCCTTCACCGATTCCGATTGTTCCGACGAGGGCATCCTTGGCCAGGACGCGGCGAGTGTACTGATGAAGATCCTCTACCTGGCACGTTGCTGTCGTTTCGATCTTCTACATCCAGTATGCATGCTGGCCAGAGAAATTACCAAATGGAATACCACGTGTGATAAACGTCTACATCGGTTGATATGCTACATCAAAACGACGCGCACACATTGTTTACATGGGTGGATAGGTGATTCGTCAAACAAGTTATCCGTCATGTTCTTCACTGACGCCTCGTTCGCCGACTGCATTACATCATCCAAATCCACTACCGGCGTTTTCGCCGCGCTTGTTGGACCCAATGCGTTCTCTCCGGTCAACGCTGTATGTAAGAAACAAACGGTTGTGTCACATTCATCTACTGAATCCGAGATCGTTGCTCTTGACTCAGCACTACGACTGGAAGGATTACCACTACTCTTCTTCTGGGAAGCCGTGGTGGGAGTTGCCAAAACATGCAAAGAGAAGAATACATGCCTGAGCTGCCACGGACACGCCGACTCGGCGATGTGTCAGACGCTGCCAGCCAAAAAGAAGCGTAAGCCATCGCCTCGTAAGGCTCCCCCTACACGGGGATCTTCTCCTAGCCGTAGGCAACTACCGCTCAATACGGAGTTACCTACGCCTCCAAAGAGACGCACAATATCCCATGAGGGTGCAGTATTGCACGTGGATCCAGAACCGGCTCAAGAGATTAGTTCTCCCAAAGTGCGTCTTATCGTCCTCGAGGATAACCAGGCCGTGATCAAAATTGTCCAAAAAGGACGTACACCTGCACCTCGTGATCTTCATCGTACTCATCGTATCAACCTGGATTGGATATGCGAGACATGCCAACTCGAACATATCGAGCTCAAATACGTAGGTACAAAGGAGCAGATCGCAGATATGATGACCAAACATTTCGAGCCGAAGAAAGCAGACCTCTGGAGGGATCTCTTGGAACACTCGCTCATCTTTCCCGCTACTCCGATACAGTGTCTTCCACAGAAACCCTGGAAATCATTGCGAGGGCCTCGGAGGCCCGATGGTTTATCCATGTTGCGGAGCCTCCGAAACTGGATGGATGCTCGGAAGTATGCAAAATATTACTTACAGAAAAAGAAAGATGGGGCGAGGTAGGATCAGAATGTGGATTTCGGTGCGTTGGACAAGCCAATCACGAGGGAATATGCGCATGCATGTACCACATTGGCGCACCAGCTGCAGCAATTACTTCGCGCACACCTCGTTCACGAGCACGTTCCCCGCACGGTAGACATCCCCGCCATCCTCCCTCGTCCCACCAGGATGCAGAGAGATTTAGGACATTAAGTATACGTTCATGCCGCAGCAATTTTACGACTCGAGCTACAAAGCTCACAAGCATCCTGTTCGCCGCGCGTGAGGCGAAAATGAGCGAGATCGCTTCTAATCCCGATGCCCCCATCCACGAGATGGACCAGGCACAGCCGCTCAACCTCATCGGCTGGCCCATCGGCTGCGACGTTGAGTACGACTCGAACGCCAAGGACGACGACCGCGTGGGCTTCACATACCACGCTCAAACTGGCCGTCCTCGTGATCCTGATGCTGGTTACATATACATACATCAACGGCGTGCTGATCGCAGTGGAGAGTTTGATCTCCGCGTACCCGACGAATCCACTATTCGAGAAATTGCCCGCTCTGCGTCCGCCGACGTCAAGAGTTGGATCAATGACACTAGTGGATCAGTCGGCGGCGACGCCAACTATGAATACAGCACGTTTACGGCTACACCGTGGCTGTCATTCATGCGGGCTATGTGTATGCTTTCCAGTCTCTTTAATCGTAGCCCGTCTGTACAAGACAGTGTTCGTGGTTTACATGATCATGTGAACGCGGTGATCCCAGGAACGCACCGTAAGTGCCCACCAGAGCACTTTACGACGATGATATTGAAAACAGAGTGGATGATGATTCACAATGATTGGTCCAAGGTTGGCAGTGCAGTACTGGGACAGTATGCCGAGGACAGCGTTCAAGATACAAAACACTACTATTCAAATGGTCTCTGTGCACCCTCCGATGTATGCAGCAATGGATTGATAACTCCATGCTATGCTCCTAAACTTGAGCGTGCAACGGCCAAGCTACCCGCACGCCCACCTGGCTTAGCCAGGACATCAGATACATCTGGACACATCGGCCACATTGTTGAGGATAATTTGGTCACCAACATGAGAGCATTTTCCGACATTAACCAGAAAATCAAATTTCGCCGCAAGTTCAGCACATGGATGACGGCGCGCGGAGGCTTCGGAGGTGGTGGCAACACCATCCGATCATCCAGAAGGCTGGGTGGCAATATCAGAGCACGACGAGGATATGACAAGCACCTATCGTTGGCAACCATACAACGAGGGCAACGACTTCTTTGGCGAGGCTGCCGACCAGATCGACCCTGGTCTTACTCCTGGTCCTGATACTGACCCACTCGAGCTGGATCAAGCAAAGTACAGCGCTTTCTGTGGTGGTCGTTTGGTTTCTATTCTCATGTCAGATAATGGATGGTGTTCCCTCGTACAAGAAGGCTTGGGACTACTCTTGCATCACGCCTTTGGTCCATCAGGGCACGCATACAAATGGGCCAACTTGTGCACCGATTCAACGTGGATTATGCAGCCCAAGAAAGGGGCCAAGAGTGCAAAACGCAAGAAGTACCCAACTCACGGCATCGACGAGCTCAACAATGCACAAAAGCGAGGAGATCTCGCCAAGGCATCAAATGTTGCTCTCGTACCGCTATTTATGCCGTGCCTCAATCGCGCAGAATTCATGGGCGGCGCTACCCTCGAGCATTTGTCGACTATGATCCGCGACGACATCGTGATGTGGGCATTCTCCTTTGGCAATTATAAAGAATGGTTCAGACAGAACGATACGCCAATAGGCCAAGATTGCGTTCAATTGCCAGAGGCTGGTGGAGACACCCGCTATGGCATGGAGGAACTGCGTAACCAGCGTACGCAGACACAGGACACCCGTACCACAGCTATTCTCAACAACCAGTTTGAGTGCACCCTCGAGCAGCGCAACATGATCAAGATGATGCGCGAAGCCAGAGGCCTCATGTTACACAGCGACAATGCCTCCATCAAAAAGTGGCGCGAGTTAAACGAGACTATCTGGAGCTACCGGGCCAATGATTTTCCTGCATATGTGAAACAAAGACACTATTGCAGGGGCCTCAATGCCATGGTGGCATGGAGCGCGAATGACATCGCATGCGCCAACCACGGACAGAACACCGTGGACATGCGTCGACATCAAGATCGTGCACCTACTGCCGTATATGAGCTCCAGAAAATGGAATGTGAAGGTGGAGTCCCGACGCTCATGCCAGTACACGTACAAGTGGACGTATCACGTTTTGTCGCTGTGATGCAGTATTTCCGCTGTCCCACAGTCATGGGGCCTGGCAAAGCAGCACAGTGGGTTGATTACCACACGAACGATCTGATCAGGATTATGCAAAATCGTGGTATTACTGTTCTTCCAACAGACCACTGGGTTGAAGCGTACGATAGAATTACCCCACAGGCTTGGCATGCAAAACAGAACAATCATAACATGGCGATGTTTACTTCACAGTTCTGCGACGCAGTATGCTATCGTAACTTCTGCGCTTTGATTCAGTCACTGCCCTCTCAGCCATATCCATTCAGGGCGCCATTACTGACTCCCGTCACGGATGCGCAGGCCTACACACAGGCCAAGGAGATCATGGTGGCTCTCGAATTCAGAGAGAAGATGACAAACGAATGGAAGAGAGGTCTCAGCCTCACGACGCTGATGACACAGACGGCAAGCGAGATGGCTCATTGTGCGTGGATGGCATCATGTGCCGATGGTACGCTGCCGGCATCACTGCCTGCTAACGCAGGCGACACGATGGAACCTATTCCTGGAATGCCGATACGGACACCAGCACTTGATCCTCGCGAGCCGAACAAGGCTATCCCTGAAAATGATCCATTTGGTCTGGCATATGACGACTTATTCCAGTACCTCTTACTGTTGATCAACGACTACCCTGGGGCATGGGCATCCTGGGATTCAGTCGAGAAACAAGAGCTCCTCCACCCCAAGATCATTAAAACGGTTGAAGATGCACATGTTGTTACTTGGGTTGTGTTTGAGCAGTTTCTACAACAGATTACCGACTTGGATGGAGATGGTAACGCGACCAGATCACGACTTATTGCGGAAAACAACAGGTTGACATCTCATTGTGTCGGCCCTGCTGCCGAGAACGAGCGGACCATCGAAGCACGCAAAACATTCTTCAGACAGAATGCACTAGATCGCGTGGCATTGGGATATGATCCTGATGTTCCGACTTCCGTGTGGCGCGCGGCGGCCGATGCGGAACAGCCAGCACCACCAGGCCCATTGCCTGAGCCACTGCAACCTGGCCCGCAATCGATAGCCGTGCCAAAGTCATCGACTCCTGGACCAACCCTACACCATACGCCAGCAGACCAGCAGCCAGCAGTTCAGCTCCCGAAAGCCGAGGCAGTACCGATCCCTGACGACGGCACTGACCTAGAGGCCATGGAGCTGGAGGCAACTCCTGCCGAAGAGGAATCTTCTCCACACGAGATGAATTTATTATCATGGCAGGACAGCTGCGAGCGTTCTATGTATGAGGACATCAGCCAGGTCGGGATGCTCGATAACGCATGCACTATTCGAGAGTGGAAGCTGCAAGCAGGCATCAAGGACGACCATCCATACGTTTGTCCAGTATTGCGGGGTACATCCGCGGTCAATGGATTCGCCTGCCTGGAAAACAATGAATGGTACGAACAACTGCAACACGATGATTGTGTGATTGCTCACGCGCCCGATATTGCACAGTCTGGTTGCTTCCCAGAGTGGAAGTGGATATCGTTACCAAATTACGACGAGGTACGTTACGGTCCCGAGTTGCTTGATGACGAGTGGCTGGGAGCACCCAAGTACATGAGCAAAGACATCACAACCATGTTACGCCACGAGATCCACTACAAAAAGTTCCAGATCAATCAATTTCACGATAGACGTATCAACATTTGGACGAAGACAACAGATCGTGAATGGAAGATTCCAAGTAATTGGAAATCCTTTGAGGAAATGGGCCAATGGAAATTCAAAGAACGCAACAACCACAACGGACCATCCATGGACGCGGCCGTGTCGCACTTCAAGAAAGATGGTGAAACAGATGGATATCCCGATTGGAACGATTATTACCCGATCTTCATCATTCGTGCGTTCCAGAAACATATTGACCCGCAGAAAAATAGGATCGAGGTATACGCCAAACCAATCCCCGAGGGAGATGATCCCAGCTGTTTCGATTGGAACAGCGTCATTGCTATTCGATGTGTTGGAGGCCACAGTTGCGTTAACCCACTTTCCAAACCATGGAATATGGGCTGGGAGAGCCTACAGTGGACAGACGTGAAATACCTCCACCACGGCACGGCACTCCGAGCTTGGCGCAACATCCTCAAGACAGGGATCATTCCAGGCTACGTCGATCCATCTTCTCAGAGAGAAGCATCATAAACCATCACAACGCACGGAGGCATTCTTCAGTTCCAGCACATATCTAGACAATGTCCAGAAGAATCCCCACACCTCAGTAGAGTCATATAAGTTCAATCACTACAAGAACGAGGTCGAGCTGGTAATCAACATGGGGATCGCCACAAAAGCTGGCTGCAGAATTTGGCTGGGCGCTCAAGGCGCTATCATGACAGAGGACGTGGTTCCAGCAGCGGCAGTTATTGCAATTCGCCGCCTCCAACCACGCCACATTCACGGCCAGCAGATATGGCCGGAGGGCCCCACATGGGACTACCCGCCATTGGCCGCGAGACAGCCATTGAGCAAGTACGAAATTTGCGCCTATCTTCCTGGAGAGTTCATCGACAACCCTCCTGGGATTACACCTGCTAACACGGATCAGGACATGGATCAGCCGCCAAGGACGTCGTCAGCATCAGCATCTTCGGCTCAGCGACCGATTGCCCCTCAGCTGGGGGCAACCCCTGCTGGCCGCATATCTGGAGCAGACGCCTTGGATGAGCAAATGGTCCGTGCTATGATTGATGACACTAATCACAAAGCAGATGATGAAGAATTGTTAATTGCTCTGTCACGCTGCCGAGAGGCTCTTCGACCCATTACATCAAAGACTACACAAAAAGATTGGGATCGTCGGCCTGCATTTAATGATGTTCGCATGGGGGACTTCATTATGATTAAGAGTTGGGGATCTATCAAATGCTCACTACCCCAAGGGCAATCACAATACCAAGGTCCCCATGAATAAGGGCCACATATACGGTCCAATCATTCATTTCGGAGTCTTTGACAAGTTCTTTGCGGTTCAGATACCTATTCTTAACTACGGTTTACGATGGGTAAACATATGGTACAATGACAAAAGCATGCCTCTCAAGGGCGTTGTCTTTGCATTACCAATTCGTGCCGACGAATATGCCATTGACTCGACATATATGAATACTGTCCTGGAAGGACCATCCTCATGCCGTGACAAAATACTCCAGCACAACACAGATGGCAGTCTGCCATATCTTGGTATGCCGAGCATTTATAGACCGCGCATTCCACGTACACCGACCAGACGGCCCGCTCCTCGGATATCCGATCCCGAAGAGCTGGTGGCCACACCTGCCGAGGATACCGCTCCTGCGGACGATAGACCCCAACAAACGGCAGGCCCATCTGACGAACCTTTGGTTACCGTTACCGTGGATATATCAAACATATCACTCGCCGCCGAAGAAAAAGCGGCACATGACAATATGAAGGCAGATCTATCAGCAGAGATCCAAGCAGATGAGCACGTCGACGCGGGCATACTCGACAACGTTATTGACCCGCCAGAAGACTTCCTCAACCACCCCGACTACGACCCAGAGGAGGACCCCACGTGGATTAAACAATCATACGACCGCCGCATATACCGCTGGACGTCGGAGTTGGTGGACTCACCTATTATAAAGATGAAACAAATCATTGAGGTGCACACTGGCGCGGATAAGATTGTGGTGGATAAAGCACAGTCGTACTTACGATTTGAGATTCAATTTGGATCCACAGCATGGAATGCAGAGAAATACTATTTGAATTATGATCATACCCACAAATGGGCACGTGACTTACCAATTTGCAGTGCAGATCGCTTTTTCAAAAAGTTGGTACACTACCTGGGCCCAGAGACCATCGAGGAGTCGACTACAGGCGTCTTTCAATTGATCTCCAAAGTGTACCAAAACATATTGATGGACAGTATTGCGGAGCTCCGTGACTTCACAAACGATGCTATCCATCAGAAACATCCCGCACTCCAAACGTTGCGTGACCTATTTACACACTGCATCAAAACATTCGGCAATCCAGGCTTCCCCGTATGGACGGAGCTGGTGGAAACACCTGCCGCGCCACGTGACCCAGGCGCGGAGCAGGACATTCCCCAGGACCCAGGCAGCGTTGCATCCGCAGCTCCTGATCAAGAAACCATGGTACGGATCATATCCGAGCAGACGGGAGTCAACCGCGAGGAGGGCGACAACGAGTCCGCCTTGCAGGAGGAGGCTCGCCGTCTCCGTACTGAAAACGTATGCCATGGTGATACTGAGGATGCGGACAACGACACGACAGAGCACATAGGACTGCCAGGGGAAAGATTGTCTAGGATCGAGATCGAGGGATTGAGTAGATCAATCGCTTCCCGACCGAATGCCGAGATCAACCGCGAGGCCATGGATCAGATCGGCCGCAGTCTCGCTCGTGGTCAGGATACTCGCTGGGGATCTCGTGAGCACCTCACGACTGAGGGAGCCCCAGAAACGATCCAGCATGATATCGCGCGATGTCGAAATTGCGGTCGAGACTTATCCCTTGGGATCGTTACAGGTGATGGTACCCTCTGTGACATCTGCTGGCAGTACACCGTAGCCGTAGGTGCTACGGGTAAAAGTACCGCCGCCCAGAGCGACCTAGCATACCTCCACAAGCTGACCAATTGGATCAAGATGACGCTCTCCCCGGATGGCATCACGAGGTGCATGAGAGACGGAGCGCAAGTCATCATGACGGGCGCGCGCTCATTCCCAGGTAATGAGAAAGACTCGCTGAGGAGAATGGCTAATTCCACTAGGAAGAGGTATCAGAAGTGGGTCGACTCTGGCCGCCCTCCTGCGCACGAGTGCAGACTGATGGGCGAGGCTGATGACGACAGACCTCTGTACTATCCATATGCCAATCTCGTTCAGCGTTTTCTCAACGATTTGAAGTTCCACCACCAAATGACAGGCGCTCGCGTGAACGTGGGCAAGAAGGCCTGGAACGTGGACGACATGCGTGATGCATGTACGATCCTCGATACCAGCATCAGGACAGGCCAAGCTGGTCGGAAGAAATGGCGGTTGAACGAGGGCAGACTCGACAGACAAACGCGGCAAGCTCGCGGACTTATCACGATTGCCCTCCCCAGAGGAGATGGCACTCGTGAGAAAGTCACGCAGCGCAAGCTTGTTGCGATTGCTAACGAGTTGTTGGGCTCCCTCGATCCGACACACACCGACCAGAGGGGGGGTGATTCAGGGATGAGAACCGATCCGATCGAACCTGATACACACTCCCATCAGTCTGATGATGCCATGGAGCCGCGCCATCCGCCGCCGCCGCCGCGCCCTGCCCCTGGCGATGCTGCACAGTCCAGCGCCTCTGGCGCGGCGGACCACATGCCCGCGGGGCCGCGCGGCACTTCAGCGCAGCAGCAGGACAGCGATGACAGTTACAGACCTCGCGCCAAGAGGGCGCGTACGACAGACTACGCCGCCTGGTGGCGCGACGACCTAGAGGACAGCCATTGGGGCCTCAGGTACTGGAGCTACTACATCAACTGCTGGATCTACATCGCGCTCAATAACGACGAGTTCGTATACATCCGCGACATCCAGTACAACGAGTGGTTTCGTCACTGGATCCCGAGGACATCTTGGGAGACGTCCACGACGAGCTACGTGACGTACGATGGCCACAGGATGTGGGACCGCAGGTTCTACCAGAACGGCAACGCGTAGTGAGTCGGCCGCAAGGCCCACCGCTCGAAAGGCTTGAACTTCATTATAATCCAAGTTCGCCTTGAGCGGTGGCTACTATATACTTCTAGGCCTCTTCACTATACAACACAAGTGGCCACGCATAAAACATCTTTTGCGACAGCCAAGGCAGCCTCCTAAGGAGCAACGCCAACGGGAGTCGCCATATATAATTTACATACATGCAACTTTCGTGTTTGTCAACACGACCTTTCGTCTGGCCAGACATTTGTTTTTATATATAGTTGCGTTTCGTAGCACGATCGTGTTCATCAACACGATCTCAGCATGCATATTCATTACAGTATTACTACATTGCGTTGAGAATGATCTGACAGCTGGTGGCAACACCTGCCTCGCAAAGGCGAGGCAGACTACAAGTTGCTTTAACTTGCTCAGATCCTCTTTCTCCGCCCACCCGTGTCTCATTCTTCTCCGCCCTCGAGTGCCGAAGCGTTTTGGGGGGCGCACCGAGGGGGCACCAAAGCGTGCTTGGCGAAGAAATCGGGACCCAGGGTGTTCCTTCTTACCTTACTTTGCAGCTGAGGCTCTACTGACTTTGAGCTCAGCTGCCTGCAGACCTGAGGATTGACGGAGTAAAAGGGTGACGGATTCTTTTCCTCTGTTCCCGAGTCCTACCCTCACGGGCGGGATTCGGGACGGGGGGTGTGAATAGAACCCGTGTAATACCCTCATATATACTCCTTATCCTCACCTCTCCTGCGCCTGGCCGTTTGGGCTCAGGCATTGGGACAGATCGATCAGATTTTTGATCGTGCAGGAGGGAAAGACATCCATCTATCCCTCCTTCCCTCTACCAACGGATCAGGGTTTCTGTGCCCTTGTACTTCAACCCCATGCACAAAAGTAAGGGCCACCCCTCGAACGAACGGCAGCCACTCGGTTATCGGTCGTTTCATTGGCCGCTCTAGGACCTCGGGGCCTCGTGTTGCACGCCGGTCCAGCGGGCCTTCTCAGCGGCCGTGCGTGACCCGGGATTCGGGGCCATCTCTGCTGATATCTTCCGGCGACAGTGGTTCGACCTGCGCCGGGCCTGTGTCCGGAGCATCGCGATGGGTCGGCGGCGCGGACCCCCGGGGCCCAGCGAGCGCCGCCTCAGAAGTGCACCCCCGCGTCTTGGGCCTCGGCTTTCCCATCCTGGAGGCGCGGGCGCGGGGGGCGCGCCGCAGGGGGGTCGCGGCTTGAGTTATGTCTCTCGCACTTCCTTCGCGCGCGCTGCCGCCGCTGTGTCCCCGTGGCCATTGAGAGCCCGAGTGCCAATTGCATGCGGCGGGCCCCCCAGTTCGCCCGCCTCTGTCAGAGGCGAGATTCTCGCGCCTGCGTCGTGGATTACTGCGCCTTCGGTTGTAGGCGGCGCAATCGCGCTCGGGTTCCAGGCCCGGTGGTCGGGCAGCGGCGCGGGCCCCCCGAGTCTCTGCCGGGGGCGATCAGGGCGCGTAGTTGCAGACAGGCGACGGTGGACAGAGGCCCGGGCAAGCCGCGGGCGCGCGCGGCTGGGCCTCGCCCCACTCGGCGCTGTAAAAGTTTAGAACAAGCTTTCGAACGGCGTGCCTCGATGGGCGGCGGCGCTGCGAGGTGATCCGGAGGTCGGCGAGTTGACGATATGTCAGGACTTAGATGCGAGGAGTTGTCATCTTAAGATGACAATTTGCTACATCTTAATATGTATCAAGATAACAGCATCACCCGTTGGAAGATGCATGATACACACATCTAAGTTAGAGTTAATATAACAGGAGATACGGCATTATAGCATAACTCACATAATGCATGCACCACTGGGTTCCCGTATGGTATACCATTCCGTGCTATATATTTTTATACATAAAATATGCTATCTCTTTTCAGGAGAACGCCATCCACATGTTAAGAGCGCGGTTTGGGAACGTTGCTGCGGCGCGAAACAGAAAAACGCGCCCGCTGCAGCGAGCACTGGATTACGCGCCAAGCTTCAACGTAACACCGCAGCGGCAAACAAAAAACAAAACAAAAATGCGAGCGGACGCACCAAACAACAATGCGCAGGTCCGCAAAGGCAACCGTCACAACGCGAAACTCCCATTCACAATAACATAAAATAATTCCAACACATGCGGCGCACGGGCGGAGCATGCTTCCGACGTAGACGCTGTCTGCCGCGCGCGCCGATTGCGCGCCCGCGCCCGAATTCTGCATCATGAATTTACGCAGCCGCGATGTTCCACCCCCGCCATGCAGACGTGTTTCGCGCCAGACCCCGTTTCGCCGCGTAGCCGACGTTGGCGCCGCGACGCAATTGATTTCCGCGCGCGGGCCCGCGCGCGCGCGCGTGCGTGGAGCGCGCGAGCGTTCGCGCCCGAGTGGTGCGTGGCGGATCGCGTTGCGCGCTGTCGGCGCAGCATGCGATGTTCGCGCAGTGCGACATGGCGCGGGCATTTTCTGACGTGCTCCGCGCGCGACGCGCGCGCCGTGGCGAGGCCGCCCCGAGGGGCGCGCCGACGCCTTCGCGAGCCACCCGACAGGTATAAGGGGGGGGGGGGGGGGGGGGCGCGCGGCGAGCGAGGGGCTCGGGGAAACGAAAGGGCGCGCGCAAGTGGATGGGCTGCGGGGACTCGGAAGGAGCCGCGATCGCCGTTGATTCCGATGCAATCCCCTTCGCCCCTGCAGGATTGAAACTACATCGCCGACGCGACATAATCATAACCAAAAAAACGCAGCGCCGCATCAAAAACGAGCGCCGTGGCGCCAGCATGTCGGCCGAAAAAAAACACTAGCAGCGGCGGCGGCGCGGGCGACCAAGGTCGCGGCGCGCGCGGGCTGCTGGCCCGCATGGCTCGCGCACCTCTTCTGCGACGACGCCGGCGCCATCGGGATGCGACAAACGCGCGGCCCCTCGCTGCGACGCTGCGCGCGCGTTGTTCGCGCTGTTTTGGCTGGGGCACCCGTTATAGACATGCGATGCGGCGCGACATGTTCGCCGGCCGTCTCTGCGCGTTGTTTTCACGCGTGGTTTCATTTTTAGCCGTTCCCCTGCGCGCGCGCATATTGCTTGATGTATTTTGTTTTCGAGCCGCGTTCACATGCGGAGCCGCGGCGACCAGCCTTGGCTTGCGATGTGACAAATATATAGATATGCAGAACTGCAGATACGTGGACGGATGAGACTTGATACTGAAGGCCATGAGGGAATGCAGAGGAGGAGGGGCGTGGGCATCTAACGATCTGGACAATCGGGACAACCCTCGGGACAGAAGAACCATCGGGACACTCATCGGGATAACCATCGGGGCAACCATCGGGGCACCTATATGTGTGACTCTCTCCCTCTCTCTCTCTCTCTTTTTCCTCTCTCTCTGTATATATTTTTCTCTCTTTCTCTCTCTCTCTCTCTCTCTCTCTCTCTCTCTCTATATATATATATCTATATATGTGTGTGCTTCTCTATTTATATACATATACAAGGTATAAGCCCCAAAACGGCAAGGTTGGCCCTCTCCGCCCATTGTTTCTTCCACACAGGGTTTCAATATTCGCAGCCCCCCAGAGCGCGCGCACGTTGCTTGATCTGGTTTGTTTTGGAGCCGCGTCCAGACGTGGGGCCGCGGCGACCAGCCATGAAATGCATTTGTAAATGTAGATGTGGACATATGTGGGAAATCATCCCTCCTCCTCCTCCTCCTCCTCCTCCTCTTCCTCCAGCGCAAAAACTCAGTCCGAGGCCTTTCGGGGCCGTGCGAGCGCGCGCCAGGGCCCCCCCTGCCCCGTCCGCGCCCTCCCCCCATGCCGCCCCCGGCTCCTTTTTCTCCCCGTCGCCGCCCGCGGGGTGGAGGGGCTGCCGACCCGGGAGGGTGGCGCCCGCCGCCCCAATCGGCCTGCCGCCGCACGCCGCGACCAGGCGGCGCGGGCGCAGGGGCGGGCCGCCCGGCGCCGCCTGCGAGCCTCCGCGGAGGCGCAGGCGCATAGGGGCCAGGAGCTCTCCCGCCAGGCCCGCGCCCTGCGCCGGGTGCTGGAGGCCGACCGTGAACATGGGGCTCCTCCCCTTCGCGATCAGCATCCGCGTGGCGCTGATCGACCGCGAGTGGTGGCACTTCCGCGAGTGGGCCTTCCTCCACCAGTCGTGGGTCCTCAAGCTGGCGCGCGAGCTGACCGCGGGGATCTGCGCGTCCGAGATGCTGGGGCGCATCTTCGACGCGCAGGTGCGGATCCTCCGCGCGAAGCGATTCCTCCGCCAGCGGCCGATCTCCCGCCAGACGTGCTACCACCAGGTGCACCTGTCCTCCAACGTGGAGACCTCCGTGGCGGCGCGCAGCAGCTACCTCAAGCAGGCGCTATAGGTCAAAGGGCTGACGCCCCATATACCGCATCTCCTGCCCAGTCGTTTGCGTTTGGGGCCACGCCTCGTCGTCGACGCCATGTCGAAGGGGCGCCTGAGTCCAAGGGCGCGGAGGAGGTCGAACGCGTGGACGACGACGCATCGACGCTCCATGAGCGTCGATCCTCCGTCCCCTGCGATAAGGCTGCAAGTGGCGCCCCCTTCTCTGTTGGCCCCTCATCACGTCGCGCTGGCGCGGGTCTGGAAGAAGGCGCGCGCGTCCATGGCGCTGACGCCAAAGACATCATAGGGGCGGAGGCGCAGCCCCTCCCCGAGCCTCCGAAGAAGCCCCCTACGGATAACGCTGGCAGGGGTGGTGGGCATGGCGACGGCGGCTCTGTCATTCCTCTTGTTGTTGCCCGGGTGCCCCAAGTGCCTCCCGCGGAGATCTCTGATTCAAAGTCGGCGGAGGGGCGAAGAAATGCCCAGTCGAAGGCCAGCGACAATCATCCGGTGACACAGCCAGTTCTTTGCCCTCCCGATCGGCGCGTGGGAGGTTTGCTAGGGCAGGGCGGGGGCATCTAAGATGCGCAAGCTGGCGCGGAGATCAGGTCCGCAGGTCTGTTCACTCCCAAATGGCCCCGTGGCGTCTGGGCCACCGAAGGATGAGAGGGTGGGCGCCCATGACGTACCCGCCAAGCCTGAGCCCGTTTCGAATGCCATGCCGATCGACTTCATGGGTGCGCCCACTCCGAGTGCCACTCCTGAGTCGGCGGTCTTGCCGATACGGCCTGCCGCGCGGCCGCCTGCCTGTGCCCCCGTCGGTGCTCGGGTCACGGGGCAGCGGTCGGGCGGCGCTGCTGCTGGAAGCACCCGGCGTCCGCTCGGAGTGAGGGCTGACATGAACTCCGAGGCTCGTCGTGTGGAGGTCGACAAGGTCCACGACAGTTTGTGCAGTCTCACTGGTCGAGGCGATGCCAGCGCTGAAAGTCAAAGGCAAGGTGACAAACCGCACCCAGCTAGCACAGCCCATGGCGAAGCTAGCGGGGCGATTGCCGTGGGCCGAACCCATGGCGAAGCTCGCGACGCCACTCAGGCGGTGGCAAGTAGCCTAGCAGTTGTTCGGAGCAGACTTGAGGGCTGCTTTCTAGCTGAGGCTGCACGCCGCTAGCTGGCCTCAGGAGCTCTCGCTGCTGCTTCGTTGACTGGTGCTTCTGGGTCCTCCCCTGGAGCCACTAACAGCCTGCGGCAAAACAACGAACCGAAGACGGCCCAGACAGCCCATGGCGTGTCTGACCGCAAAGACGGCGCGTGCCGGGTACTCCGCGAGGACATGAGGGTCCAAGTCAGCGATAACCTGAAGACAGAAGTGCCAGGTGAGCGACGCCGTGGCCGCCCTCGTCTCCGCCAAATCCCTGTCGGCCTGTGCGGTACCGTGCGCAAGGTCGACTTCGTGGTCGGGACGCGCAGCCACGAGGAGGTCTACGGGGCGCTCGTTGCCTGGGACCTCCCGCTGGAGGGAGGTGTCGACATGACCTTCCATCCGTGCGACGAGTGGCAACATTTCACACGTGTCTGACTTGTTGCTGTTTCCCTCATGCTCGTTGCCTGGTGAGTGGCTTGTCTGGTCTGTGGGTCGCGCGAAGGAGGACGTCTACGCCCTCCCGGTCACTGGCTTCGCCTGCGGCTTCGCGTTGCTCTCCTACCTAACTAATGCTGGACGGGATCTTCCTTGACTCGCCATGCCTCCACACTTTCCTTCCACCTTGCCCTCTCCGCCATCGTGGCGCGAGGGCGCCTCGGCGTAGTCCGTCGGGCGCGCGCCGGCGCGGCCGTCGGGGGACGCTCGAGAGGCGCTGCGCCCCTCCTTCTCCATATCCGCAGTGCGGTACCTGCTGAAAAAATGGCCTCCGCCCTGGCGCCCTGGACATTCGTCTTGAAAGCTGAGAACAGTTATGCGGATGCTGGGCGGTGCCTTTTCAAAGTTGGGCTCTCGCGCATCATCCGCGCGGCGCGTGGGGCTGCGGCGCGCAGTGCGTAGGATTGCGTTGCCGTGCCACGCCGCGCAGTGCATGGGATTGCGGCGCCGCGCCGTGCCTGCATAGGGGCTGGCCGCCCCCGGTTGCGCGCGCCCTCCTCCTCCCGCCACCGCGGGGGGCAGACCGTCCATCCGTGACATTTCGCCAAATTGTTTGCGCTTGGGCCGCCATCAGTTCCTCGGGCCCCTCGGCCCATCGCGCGCGTTCCCCGGGCCACCGCCGTGGTGTGCAAGAGCTCGAGGAGCCGCTCCAGCTCGACGAGTTCGAGCTCCAGCACGAGCAGTTTGAGCAGCGCGACGGCGCGCCGATGGGATTCGGCGCGGTGGAGGAGGGTAGCGGAGCAGGAGCGGCGGTGTCGGGGCTGCTCGCTCATGAAGAGGAGGCGGCGCTGCCAGCTCAGGAAGCGGCGGCGCAGGAGGCGGCGCTGCCAGCTCAGGCGGCGGCGGCAGACCTCCGCCGAGGGAGCGTAGTGGGCCATGGGCAGCCGCGTCGAATCCGGGGGCGCAGCAGAAGGGACAGCCCTCGCGCGCCCCGGCCGCCGCGCAGACACCCGCCAAGGCCGCGGAGGCGATGGCGGAGCAAAAGGAGAAACGGCGCGCCCTGGCCGACAGGGCGGGCGCACGTGGCTTCTGGAATGCTCTGGCATATCGTCGAGAGCTGCTCAAGAAGGACGGCGTGTCGGACCCGCGCCTAGACCCGGGGGTCATGCCGAAGGAGGGGCCGTCGCCTGCCTATATCGCGGCGGAGAAATCCGTCGGGGGGACTCTGGCGAACCTCATCAAGCCAGAGGCGACTACTGCGTTCACGAGGCTCCACTTCCCGCGGGCCTGTGCGGCGCTCGGCAGTCTCACGCGAGCAGCAGGCATGGCGCCCCGCATTTCGGGAGAGGTTCTACACCTGCATGCCGCCCGCGGCGCGCCATGCACCACGCGGTGCCGGCCGACGCCCGCCAAAATATGGACTGGCAATCTCGCAGCAACTATGGAGGAGGGCGAACGAATATACAAAGACATCGAGTACATCATCTCCGCTGACTCCACCATGGCATTCGTCAACGCCAGGGGGGAAACTGCGCTGTCCAGCGCTCTCAAGGAGCAGCTTAACATGCGTTCACGGGGATGTATTCCTCTATTCGGGGTGGCGCGATCCTGGGCAGCATAAGGGCCTCGCTGCGCTCCATGGGCCACGGCGTGCCCGACTCGCTGCAGGGTCATCGCGTGGAACGCCAACAAGTTATGCGACCGCAGAGACGACCGTCGGCGAGTCAAAGGTGCTCGACGGGGGGACAACCCTCCAGACTACGATGAGTTGGAGCGTCGCGCCCTATCCATGATGGACGACGTCGTGGATGAGCAAGCCTATATTGCAGAAACAACAAGAGCCATGCTCATCATGTTGGTAATGGGCGACGGCCAGAGCTGGGGGCATCCGAAAGGTAGCGCCGAGGGGCGCATTCGGGATACACTTGCCTCCCGCAAACTGGCGCGGGGGCAGAACAGGATCAACCTCTACCAGGAAGCGGGCCAGGACGCAAAAATTCTGATACTCCGAGGCTCTGAGCTATACCACAGGGGACAACGCCCCGCTGGCGACGACTTGCGCTTCCTGCCGGGCGGGGAGAACCGCACCTACGCGGCCGAGTGTGCGAAGTACATCATGGATGCCGCCACGATCTGCCACGAGCTGTGCTGCCCCGTTTTCGACATCAAGGACCGCCCTCCTGTCGCGCCAGCAACCGCGGCTCCACCGCCGCCACCGGCCCCGTCGCCGCCCAGGCCCCTGGGCGCCGATGGCCCAATGATGAAAGATGTGATCTCTACCGGCGGCCGCCAAGTGAGCTGCCACAAGGGGGGGCTGCTGCCATTCGGTGACATCGGGGCACCAGAATATTTGCCGCCCGAATCCCCCGACATTAACTCGGGAGACTTCAGGGCACGGTTGGCGGGACATCACGACGAAAGACTGGCGCGGGCGGATCGGCGATACACCGCTGTGCCCCATGACGACGCAGTGGATATCTACGGAATGGAGGCAGAGGCAGGTAACCCCATGGAGAATTTGCCCATTGATGGTGGGATGGCCGCCGTATTGGACGCAACAGTGAAGGGCGCGGAAATGGCTTTCGCCGCCGCATCTCGTCTCAAGCCGGCCGCGCCCGTGAGTGGAACAGCGCGGGCCGCTGCTGAGGCGCAATCCACGAGTGCCAATCTCACCAGGATGGCCCTCTGGGATGCAATCGTGGAGAGCGCGCTCCATCACTCGCACATCGACGGGGGAGCCGAGCACATTGCTTGCAACTTCGGGAATGGGCGCATCCGGCGCCCGAAGTTCGTCGAGGCGCGCGCATCGCATCAGAGGGCCGTCGTCTTGGATGCGAGGCCTGGGGCCGGAAAGGCACCGGGGAACGAAGTAATATTCCGTGACCGCCAGACGGTTCATTACTAGTTTAATATGCTCATCAGCCGCGACAGGGAGTCGGACTTGACGAAGTTCCACTTGACGGAGCAATTCTACGATAATGACAAGCGGCGTGATTCGCTGAAGGGCTGAGTCGCCGGCCGCGGCTGGGTGATCAACAGGGTGCGCCTGGCGCGTTTCCCGCTCATCTCGCGGGGTTGCAGCTTGAGGATGGCCATCGAATACCTGGCCCCGACTGGAGCACGGCAGCGTTTTCCGAGCACAAATCACGCTCCATGCTCGAGATTCATGTCTTCCTGCCTGATAGTGCCCATGACCGCATCTGGCGAGGCGGATGGGGGACATGCTCCCACGCCTCGGACATCCGCATGCTCTATGCGTTACCCAACGCTGGTGCATTCCTTCCGCCCAAGGAGAAGTGGGACAGGGGGGTCAAGACAGACCAGAAGGCGAATGACAGAAGCTACGCAGAAGGAGTCTACGCCCTCTGCGACACCGAGTGCATACACTTGAACCACCAGCAGTACAGTCATGCCGCTGAGCTGTGGGATGATGGGAACTTGGGTACTTTGGACCCCAAGATCGCATAGATTCGGGAAAAAGAGGTTTGCGTCCCATAGATTCGGGAATAAGAGGGAGGAAGCATTACGTACGCGAAAAGCCAGAACTCATAGTTCGGCTTTCTCTGAGGCTCTATTTCATGACGCCGGGCCAAGCCAACGAGCGCCATCTCTGGGTCTGCCATCCAGAGCACTCCCGCCACTTCGAGGTTGACTGCAAGGCTCCGGTTGACCCCGCGCCCGACCCAGAGGAAGGGATTCCGATGTGGCGGATAGATCTGGCGATCGCCGAGGCGATGATGCAGAGGGCGCCTCGTTCCGCGCGCGAGCGGGCCATGGTCCGCCGCGCAGCGCGTGCGGAGTTCCACTCGCAAAAGCAGAGGGAGATCATGGATGAGCTGGGGGAGATTAGGAGGAAGCGCATCGAATTCCTCCAGGTAGAGGATTGGCAGTACCGCGATTTATACGCGAACGGCTTGATAACGGACCAGTTCGACGAGCCCATCCTCATAGCCCATGGCTCCCAGGGTATCATGACCCCCCTTTCGCAAGTCAGGCCGCCAGGCCGGCGCCCGCCACTGCGAAGCATGAAACTGGACATGTCGATGCCCAGGATTCCCGACCTCGACTGGCAGAACTTCCGAGCCCAGAAGAAGGTGGAGGACAACAACAGAAAGCCCGAAAAACCTGCTGCGGACCATGTCCCAGGCAGCGTCAAACCCGAAGGACCGCAAAGGTCCAGGAGTGTCATTCGCCGCGGTGGCCATGAGCTCCTGCTCCCCGACGCAGCGAGGAGCCGGCGTGAATGCCAATCGGGCGGGGGGCGCTCGGGCTGGGGCGACATCGGGCATGCGGGCTTCGATCGCTCGTTCACGGCTAACTGTCGGGTACGCCTCGAGTACCCCGCAGGGGTGCCCAGCGATCAGCGGCCTGATCCCAGAGACGGGGCGCCCGGTTTCCCGCCGCCGCCGCTGCCAGAAGAGGCCTTCATCTCCATGCGCCGCAAGAGCGCGCGAGCCTCGCCCGCGGCGGCCCTGGTCCAGCAAGTATGGTTATGCCCAACGGTAGCGTGCTTCCGACCGACCTATCGGGCGGTTCGTCAGGGAGATGAGATTCCTCTAGTTCGCCAATGCTACGTTTGCAAGAACATGACGGCCGTCCATCTGGATCGACGCCCTCCGAGGCACTTGAACTACAGTCGATGGGCCGACGCCCGTGGCGGAGGCGCACTCCTCCAACATCATAGAATACGAGAAAAGACCATGCGAGGAATGGTGCAACGAGGAGATTGAGAACAACGTCGACTCTGAATCCGACCCCGAGACTGATGAAGAGGAGGAGTCTATGGGGACTGCGGGGTCGTGCGAGGTCAGCCACGCTGATGACTCACAAGGAGAAGAGGAAGGGGAGTCGTCAGATGGGACCGGCCATGCTGGTATCCCACTGACACAGATCGACCCCGAGACGAAACCATATGACACGAAGCAGGGCTCTCCATTCGACATGGATTATTTCTCGTTCGAAGGAACCCCGCCGCTCCCCAGAAATATGCAGATCTCATAACTCGAGTTCAGACGGCTCCACGAGAAAATTGAAGGCCAGCTGGGCCTCGAGGGGCTCGAGTTGGAGCACGAAGAGTTGTCCTACATAGGCTTTCTTCCTGACGGGCGACGCCGCGCCCTCCTGGCAACGGATGGTTTCGTCAGAGAGAACCTGAGGGCGATTTCGCCTCCTCGTGCCCGCTACGTCGACGAGCTTCACAATAATGGACCGATGCTCCCGCGACAACGACTCGGCCGAACGCTCGCCAGTGACGGGCTGTCCGCGTGCGCAGATTGCGTGGCCGACCCGCTCTTGGAGCACCTAAGGCGGCTGATGGGCGCGGCAGAGTGGAGAACTACCTCAGGGCCTGGCCCGGACCATGACTTGGTGCCAATGTACCCACATATGCGTTCCAGGCTCTATGCCATCGCAAGCGAGCTGGGGCAAGATGAAGCTCTACGGCTAGGAGGGTTGGTGATCCACCTGCTCCGCCACAGCTCGGCCCACGTGCTTAGCTCGGGAGGATGGGTGGAGGTCGACGTGCTGATACACATGCTGACGCATGTCGGTTGCGACCGCCCGTGGTCCAGATTTCTCCGCGCCATGTCGATGCCTCATCCAAAGGGCATTCAGATACTTGGTGCTGAGATGGACTCAGCAACGGAAGGCCCGACATCCCAACCCTTGGACTGGGGTAGCAGTTTCGCTGATATCGTTCTCAAAGGGGCCGGCGCCTCGGACGCCGCTGGCGACCCAAACGCGGCCCTTGGGGGCAGCGACGACGAGCAGATCTTCATGGTCCCTGCCGTTCGTCCCCTTCTCGTCCGTGCCGTGCGCGGTGGCCCCCTGGGCGGCGAGGCGGCCCCACTGATGGACGCAGCCACGGGGCTGCGTCAATACTGAACCGCGGCCTTCACTATTGCCCTCTCGCCGCGCGCGAAGATGATCCATGATCTGAACGCGGTAAAAGACATATATGAGCCTTTCTGTGCTTTCCAGAGGCCAGGGATCCCTGTGAACGAGATGACCAAAAGGTACGTTCCGAGTTGGAGGACAATTCCCCGACATTTATTCATCAGAACGGGGTGTCAAGGGACTTCGACGGCACAACCAATAAGACTGTCCTCGACTTCGGCCCTTTCGTCCTGAAGGGACGTTCTTCGCCGCTCTGAGCCCGAGGCACGTTGGGGCTCACCCGCGCTGAATATTTCCGCCAGGTCAGATTTTCACGGACCGCACCCCTCAATGTAAAGACATTTGGCGGATCTTCGCAGTGCTGGAAGCCCCGAGTGACAAGTTCACGTGGCACGTCTTCTATATGACCGGCGCCTCGCCATGCTGCAGGTCGCCCCTCTCCCGCATACGGGGTGCATCGACTTCCTGGAGCCGGGTCAACGGATCTTGAACAACGTCTCTGAGGACAGGCTGGACGTCGTCTTGTGGCAGGGCGTCAAGGAGCCCCCCACCTGGGAAGACGACATACGCCTCGTCTACCATCTGGGGCACAAGACACGATGCGGCATGATGGCATGCGCCGTGTGCCACGAAGAGATTCTCTACGTGCCGCCCCAGCGGCAGCCCAATCGGCTCCGGCCTGCATTGGATCGGAGACATGTCGGGATGTATAGTGGGTGGCCTCGACACCCTGCTGCCGCGTTCCATGAACGGAGCGGCAGGGGAAGCCTCCAAAAGAGGGCCAGAGCCACTCACATACAGGATTCTGATAGAACATACGGTCGCTGGCAAGAGAACTGGAGTAAGGACACTCCAAAAACAGCGTTGAATCGCTACTACTCTGCAGTGGCGGGAAAGACGGCCACGTTATCGGCGGAAAGGTCAGCGTTCGCCTGGGCCCCGTCGTCGCCGACAGAGAAGCGCCCTGCCCATGGCAACAGGGTGCGCGAAGGAAATGTACACAAGCTGGCGCGCAGATGGCTACACTATCAAGAATACCGCCGCCAGCCGCCTACTGGCTACAATGCTCTTTGCCCGTCATGGACATGGTGGGCGTAACTATCTCGCCATGTCGACCTGACCGACGCGGGCACGGACAGTGACATCCTCAACGTCTTCGGCTGGGACACCACGGACCCTGGCGCCCGTGAGAAGTTCGCGCCTAGCATGTGATGGGACGCCTGGTGCACCGACAACCGAGATATCCTGCCAAGGAACCTATGGGACCTCTGGCCACTGATTCAGGAAGATATTGACAGGGTCTGGTCCCCAAAGGAGGTTCTGGCCGATTTCGAGGAGGAAGATAGAGATGGCGAAGACAACATCCCGAGGGGAAAAATCAACAAGTCGGTCTCGGTCGGGCCATCTGCCGCTGCCCGTGGCAAGCGCGGCAGATCCCGCAGCCGCACGAGGCGATTGCAGACAGAAGACGCGCATCGGGAATTTGGTGGCAACGCCGTGCGCAAACGTGCAAAGTCGCATGCTACAGAGCGCGATGCCCACCACCCAGACGACCTGCTGCGCCTTGATGTCTACAGCATTACGAGGGCGGCAGAGGAACTCGTAACATACTTTGCTGCCGCCGACGAGCCTGAGGAACATCATCGCGCTGGAGACGTTCCTCCTGCGCGGCGAGAATCCGCGAGCTGTGGTTTGACCCGCCAGACTTTTGCGTCTATGACCCCGACTCCCTCTCACAGAAGCCGAAGTGGATGTCGGAGCAGGTCTACAGAGTGGCCATTCAGCTCGCCAAGGACTTTGAGCGGACCGAAATTGACCCAGAGACCGCAGACGAGGGCGCCATGCGGACTCATCTCGCGGAGGTCGGACAGTGCCGAGCTAGCTTGGTGAATGAAGTTCACCTCCTCAAAGCTCATCGAGATGCGCTGGACCTGGTCTACCGCGACATGTACCTGAATCGGGCTGATGCGCCGCCTATCTCGATTGACGCCCACAAGATCGAGGCGCGCATGCAGTACCTGCAGCAATCGGAAGCCAGAGCGCTCAGGCGCGGATTGCGCATGGCGCCGGACACCTTCCAGCACGCCGCGGTCGAGAGGTGGCCGCTGCATGTGCGCGAGGCAGCTGCGCATGCCCTCGCCATTCGGGGACAGCGCGGAGTTGCAGCGCTCGGCCCTGATCAGGAGCGCCGAACCTCTAGGTTGCCCATGGCGCGCGAGGAACAAAGGAGCCGCCGCAGAGGCGGGCGACCGCGCGGCGCCCCCGCCTTCGGCGAAGGCGCGGCCATGCCGCTACTCGGACGCGCGCGAGCCGGTCCGGAGCGGCGCAGCTCCATCCAGACCCCGGCACGGCCAGCCCGACTCCAGCCCGCGCCCCTGGCACGATCGGAGGCTGGAGTGCGCGCAAGGGAGCGGGCAAGGGCGACCGCGGCAAGGGCGGTCGCGATAGCTGGGGAGACCGCCGCGGCGACGCCCGGGACTGGCCCTGGCGACGCGGCGACGGCTGGAACCGGTTAAAGTACCGTGAGCCCATGGCGAGATGGTGGCTGAACTGGTCAAAGCACCATAAGCCCATGGCGAGATGGTGGCTAAATTGTGGCGCGCCCGGATGGTGGTGGCAGTGTGAGCCTCGCGCCCAGGCCCGCCTCAATTCGGCGCCGTCGGTGACGCGAGGTTCCGATGGTGCAACGTCGGCCCTGGCCGGCTGCCGCGGCCGGGCCGCCGCGGTGGGAGTCGTTGCCACGCGTCTCCCTGCCGCCATTTACATATGTACTTCTACTGCCTTGAACAGTGCATTGACTAATCCACAGGTGTTTGGGACTAGAGAGGAAAAGCGCGCGCGACAACATATTCTCTAATCTCCCTATCCGCTTAACGGACAGTCGAACCTCATATTTTGACGGCTGTCGCCGTTCACATTGCCGCCATGGTCTCTCGGGGATCCTCGAGCCCAAAACGCCCCTTGGAACCATTGCTAGGAGCACCGCATTTGCCACCAGTACATCCTGATCATATTGGCCCTGTTGGGCATGAGTTGGGTAAAGATGGGGGGGGGAAGGGAGGGGGGAGGCAAAAGTAGGCCCAGCTGGAGACGGTTATGTCAGCTTTCCTGTGTTGCTGGGGCCTCGGGTTTTTTTCCGTAAAGCCACGCTAACTCCCTCCCCCCTTCTCCGCCGCAGCCCTCCCGAGGTTTTGGGTTCGGGGCCCCCCCCGCGAGGAACGCGCCTCCACCCACGCGGCCCCAGTGGAAGCGTCCACATGCAGGACGGCAGACCCCTTGACGGTCTCAGAGGCCCACAGGATGCTCCGAGAGGCCCCCAAGATGCCCAACGGGAGGCCCACGACGTGGATGCTGCAGCTCAGGCGGCACCCCCCAAGGCTGCGCCTGTGGGTGCGCCGACGCCCCCAGCTGCGCCGGTGGCGGCGGCCACCGCGGCGGCGCCCGCTGCCTCGTGCCCGGCTGACGCGCCCGCCTCCGCCACGCCAGCGCCCGTGCCAGTGGCCACGCCGCCGACGGAGTTGCCGGGCCCCGCGCCCGCTGCCTCGTGCCCGGCTGAAGCGCCCGCCTCCGCCACGCCAGCGCCCGTGCCAGTGGCCCCGCCGCCGACGGAGCTGCAGGGCCCCGCGCCCGCGTCGTCGCCGGTGGCCTTGGAACCGGCGCCGGAGTGCCCAGGGCCGGCGCCCTCGCCGGCACCGGCGCGCCGGCCGTCAGGGCGGGCCTCGGGAGGTGGACTGCAGGCGGCCGCGGCCGCGGCCCGGGAGCCCTCGCCGCTGGTGCGCGCGCTGCTGAAGGCGCCGCGGCCGCCAGCCTTGGACCTCCGACGCTGTGATCTCATAAAGCATGACCTCCAAGGGTGATGTTTCGGCCCCGGCGCCTTCCAGAGAGACGGCCTTGGGGGAGAATCCAGTACCTGGGAGGGGGTCCAGGACTTTGGGGCCCACGGATTGGGAAGGTGACGGCGTCGGAGGTCTGGGGCTGGCAGCATGGCCGGGACCGCTGGTGGCGGAGGAACAGTTACTTGGATTGAGAACATGATCTCAGGAGTAGCGAGCAGGTGATAATGACGCAATGAGACGGAAGGCTGCAGTTCAGTATCCTCTGCGCTTGTGCATGCGCCCACACGCTTGCGCGTACGCGCTACTGCATAGAGGTGTGCGTGCGCGTGCAATGCATGTGCCGATGCGACGAGCGCGTGGCCAGCGCGGAGTCTGGAGATTGAAAGGATTTAGTGCGGGTTTTTGCTTTGCACAGTCTGTCTTCGCATCCATCACTCCAGCTCCAGTTTCAGGTTCAGGTCCAGCCGCAGACGCCCAGCTTCAGGCTCAGTCGCAGTAGCCCGTAGCCATGTCGACGTGGAATATTTTCATGCGTTCTGGGCTTTCTTTCTTTCTCTCTCTCTCTCTCTCTCTCTCTTTTTTTCTCTCCCTCTCTCTCTCTCTTTCTCTCTCGCGTTCTCTGTTTATGTTTCCCCCTGCTTATATTGTCCCTATTGTCTGATATCGTGTACTCTCTACCCTCTGCTCTCTCTCTCTCTCTCTGTCTCTGTCTCTCTCTCTCTCTCTCTCTCCCTCGCTAATTACTCTTTCTGCCAGTTTCTTTATGCAGTATACCTACCCTGTAACGCCTCTCACAGGGGTAGAAACCAACTGGATGCAGTTTACTCTGTGGAGCGTCTTGTTGTCGCTTCCTCCTCTCTCGTCCTTTCGCCGAAGGTTCGCCCCGAGGCTGTTGGAAGTTGGAAGTTTCCTCCTGCTCCTCCTTCTCCCCCCCCCTCAGGCGTGATGGACTATGGGATCTCAGGGGCCTCCTTGGAATTCTGGAGGTCTCCTTGGGCTTCAGGGGCCTCCTAGAGTCTCCTTTGGCCTTCTTGGGCCTCCCGGTGCCTCCTGCGACCTCCTGGGATTTCCTGCGGTCTCCTGTGACCTCCAGGGTTCTATTATGTTCCTTGGTGCCTCCCGGGGCGGCCTACACCCTCCTGGGACCTGGGTGCTCAGGGTGCGTCCAGGGCCTTCCGGGATCTCCTGGGGCCTCCTGGGAATTCGCGGGGCCGCCTGGGGCCTCTTGAGGCTTCCTGGGGCCTCCTGGGACGTCCTGACGCCCCCTGGCGCCGCCTCAGCCCTCTGAGGCTTTCCAGTGCTGTCTGCGTCCTTCTGGAGCCTCCTGGGATCTCCAGTTGCCTGCTTGGAGCGCCTGGGGTCGCGTGGCACCCCCTGGAGCTTCCTGCGGCCTCCTGGGGCTGCCCCGGGCTCCTGCCCCAGGAGATCCTCCCACGGACCGTTTTGGGTGGCCTTCCAAGAACCCCAGTGCGGGGCCTCAAACGTGACGACAGTTACGACGATGGGAGCCTTCGCGCTGAGAAAGGGGGCTCGATGAAAGTTTCAAAAGTGACGACTATCTCGCACTTGAGGCCCGTAACCGTCCCCGGCATACCGCGGCGCGAAGCCTGGTCCCACACGGTGCGGTTCGATTTGCCCCCCCCCCCGCTGTCCTGCTGGATCCCAGGAAACAGATGTTTTTTGTTTTCTTTGGTACTAAGCATTTCCCCCCGTTTCGGCGGTGACAGAGGGCAGATGGCCGGGGTGGGTGGGTTGGCGGGGTGGCGGGGTGGCTGGTTGGGCTGGGCGGTTGGTGGCGGGGTGCCAGGCTGATTTGTTTGGCTGGGAGGCTCGTTAGAGGGTTGGCTGGGTGGCAGGGTGGCTGGGTTGGCTGGCTGGATGAGTTGGGTTTGGTCGGTGTTGGCTGGGTGGCGGGGTGGCGCGATGGTTGGTTGGGCTGGGTGGCTGATTGGAGGGTTGGCTTGGTGGCGGGGTGGCGGGTTGGGTAGGCTGGCTGGTTGGTTGAGTTGATTTAGACTGGCAGAATGAGCTGGCGAGGTCAACTGGAATTTGTTCCGACTTCCTATCAATATCGCTGCTGTGTCCGATTCCTTCGTTCTCTATTTTGAAACCCCGTGAACCCAGCCGCCCACTGGAATCGGCAGGGAACTTTCACCAAGAGCCAGGACCAGGAACCCGGGAATCAGGCCGCTAACACAATCTAGTATATCTACTCAGAGTTTCGAACACCGGGAACTTCGACTTGGACCAGCGAGCCCGGGAGTTTTTCCGTCCCCGAAGTTCGCCCGACATGTCTGCCAATTCTTTACAACCTCCGCGAGGACCCTTTCAGGACAAACGCTGACGTTGTGGATGTCCCAGCCCAAACAACAACCCTCGTTGGTGCCGATGTTCCCCAAACCGTAAAGTTGGATCCTTGTTTTATCGAGCACCTACCGCGCAGGAGCAGGAACCTCAACCACCCTCGTCATCACCACCACCATCATCACCTTCGCCATCGTCATCGTCATATTACTGCTTGCTGAATGGTTTGATCGTTGTAATGGTGCGTGTCGTAACCTCAGCGGTTCAAGTCTCGAAGGTGCTTTGCTCTCATTGTCCAGGCCCGCAGCTCCAAGCTCCCCTGCCGTCACGAGCGTCAGACTCGCGTCGGCGCGAAACGGGTCCTCGACCAGCTTTCGTGCCGCCAAGTGCGGGCAGGTGATTGCCAAGTGCATGTCGCAGTCGGTCAAGCAGGACGAGCTCCAGGGATGCACGAAGTTGCGCGAGCTGTTCGAGGTTCTCGGGACCCATGCTAAACCGACGTCGCCGGCGTTCAGGCACGTACCTCTGGATCCGCCCTGCGGCTGTGTGTGCCCTGCGGCTGAGTGTGCTCCTGAGGTGACCTGGATCCGCCAGCCCGTCCCAGCTCTGGACGGCTTGGCCACGTCTGGATGGAACCAGGAGGCTGCGCGGGACACCACGGCGGCGGTGGTCGCGGCGCACGGGGCGGGCTTCCAGCAAGCGCTTCACAAAGGCGACCTTGAGGCGGCATGGTCGAGCCTCAGCCTGGCCATGCGCACATGGCTCGCCGCGCGGCGGGGCCTGCCTGCGACTCCAGCGCGGCCGCACGCAGCTGCCGCAAGACGTGCCGAGCGGCCGCCAGCAGCCGGCGGGAATGAGGAGGCCGCCGACGCTGTAGCCGACGCTGCGTTGTTGCGGCTCCGTCGCCTCCGCGGCCTTCGGCACGCTCAGGGCCGCCCTTCGACGGCCTCCAGGCGAGTGGCCCAGGCGACCCTCCGGGCCCTCCGGGCCGCGGACGCTGGACATCCCGAGTGGTCACTTCAGTTGGCGGGTCTGCAGGAGACCGCGCCGCTTCCGCAGGCGTTGTTGGACCGCACGGAGGCCGCGTGGCAGGCCGCAAGGGGGGACGCGAACGCGAGGCGGCGCAGCGCTTGGCGTGAGTGGGTCCAGGACGCCCTTGCTAATGGGCAGGGCCGGCTGTACCGCTGGATCCGCGGCGGCGGCGTGCTCGAGGCCGAGATGGTTCTTGATCCTGCGGCCGATGCCCCTGCCTCGCCTGAAGGCGCCGTGGGGCAGAGGTCATGGGTGCTCGCCCTGCGAGGGGGGCCGGCTTCGCAGCTGCGGTTCTTCGAGGGGCCGTGCCGTGGGCTCTGGCAGCGGCAGGCGGCGCCAGCGTTGGGGGAAGAGTGGATGCAGGAGCTCGATGGTCCCCCTCCCTTTCCAGAGCGAGCGCCATGGACGGCAGCCGCGGTTGAAGCTCTGTTCCGCAAGATGCCCAGGAGGAAAAAGCCGGGCCTAGACGCTTGGACCATCAGCGAGCTCTGGCTGCTCCCGGAGGCGTTCCACAGCTGGATCGCCGATTTGTTCGATGCTGTGGAGGCCAGGGGGGCGTGGCCGAGCGAGCTCGTGGAGCCTGAGGGGCTACTCCTGCCCAAGCCTGGGGGCAGCACGGAGAGCCCACTGGATCGTCGGCCGATTTGCCTGCTCCCCATCCTCTATCGACTATGGTCCGCAGGCAGGGCACAGGTGTTTGCCCGCCGGCGGCTGCAGTGGGCTGGCGAGGACATGCGGTTAGGAGCGGAGGAGCTGGCGTGGGAGTCGGCCTTCGAGTTGGAGGCCGCCGAGGCGCTGTCCGAGTGCGTGGCGGGGGCGGCGCTTGATTGGCGGACGGCTTACGACGGGGTCGACCTGGCATCCCTCCCGGGCCTCCTTGCGCGCGCGGGCGTGCCCGCCTGGATCGTCGAGCCGGCGATGGGGGCTTGCCGGGCGCGCCGCCGCCTCCGCGTGGGCAGCGCGATCGGGGACGCGTGGGTTCCCTCTTGCGGGCTGCTGCCGGGTTGCCCGCTGGTGGTGTTCATCCTGAGCATCCTGACTTGGCCGTGGAGCTGCAAGGTCCGCCGGCTCGACAGCCGCTTGCGCCGTCGGGTGTATGTGGGCGATTTCGCCCTGTGGATGCGCGTTGCCTTCGCTTGCGCCGCGGATGCTGCCGAGGCGGCGGCGGGCGCGCCGAGGGTCACGGACGCTTTCGAGACAGCGATTGGTTGGGGCTTCAACCGAGGGAAGAGCAGACAGTTCGTCAACGGAGGGGCGCTCCCGGGGTGGCTGGCCGAGCAGGCCCCCGCTCTGGTAGCGCAGCCCGGATTCCACGACTTAGGAGTCGCGGCGGGCGCCGGCCCAGCCCGGCGCTGTGCGGTGGGGGCGGCCCAGGTCCGCGCCACCGCGGCCCGCTTCGCCGGGGTCGGCCGCCTGCCGGTTGCCTTCGGCCACCGCTGCATGCTGGGGGCGGCGGCCGGCGCCGCACCTGCGCGGGGCGGCGCGCGGGCGCCGGCCCGCGAGGGAGTTCGCTGCCCTGCGCACGGCTGCGCGGCGCGCGGCTTGCCCCGGCGGCTTCCGGGCTTCCGCAGAGGTCGTCTTCGGTGTCTTGAGCCCAAGCTGGTGGCTTGACCCGATGGCCGTCGTGGCCCTGGCGCCTCTTTAGCAGGCGGCCAGGCATGCGCCGCGGCCGCTCCCCCGCCGCCCTCTGGCAGGAGGCCGCGGGGGCCGCGGCGGCCGGGCGCGGCCGCGGCTTCGGGCCGCAGGCGGCGGCGGCCAGGAGCATGGCCGAGCTTCAGCTGGGGGCCGACATTGAGACTTGAGCTGTCGTGCCAGAGGCGCCGGCTGGCTGGCGGCCAGCTGGGCCTGCAGGCGACGAAGCGGGCGGCCCGGGGTCTGACAGGGCGCCGGACCATTTTCGGGCGCGCGGCGGCTGGCGTCGACTGCTGGGCCACCCGGCGGGCCCTGCAGCGCGGGCGGCTCGCCGCTAACGCCGCGGGCGCGCTGCGCGCGGTGCTGTCTGGCAACGTGGTCGCAGAGAGTGTGGCTTCGAAGTGGGGCCGCCCGTCGGGCTGCCCGCGCTGCGGCGCGCCGCTGGAGGGCGCCCGCCATTGTTTCCGGGATTGTCCGCGCTGGGACTTGGCGCGACGCGCCGCCTTCGCGGCCGTAGGGCTCGCCCCCGAGGTGGCGCGGGGCCTGGGGCGGCGCTGGCGGGGGTCCTGCCGCGGGACGCGCGCTTGGCGGTTATTGCGTTATTGCCGACCAGGCGATGTGGCCGCTCCCAGCGCCGGCGCTGCCCGGCTTGGCCGCCGTTGTTGCCGCGGGGTCGCGGGCCCATGGGCGCGGGTGTGGACCGACGGCGCTTGCGCGCGCCCCGCCGACCTTCTGCTGCCGGGGCTGGCCGGGGGGCGCGCGTGGAGCACCCTGTTGGCGCGGCGACGCTGGAGCGCGGACGGCCGGTCGATGGCGAGCAGACCGCGCAGCGCGCCGAGCTCGTGGCTGCCCTGCAGGCGCTTGGGCTGGCCAGTGGGCCGGTGGAGGTCATCGCGGACTCGAAGTGCGCGGGCAGCGACGTGGCGGCGCTCCGCGGCGGGGCAACGCCCATGGAGTGGTCGCGCGCCTACCTCTGGGACAAGCTGGCGCCCCACTGCCGGGCCGACTGCCTGAGGGCCCGCTGGGTCAAGGGCCATTTGGGCCGCGCGGGCGCGCCTGCCCGCCCCGGCCTTGCTTCAGCAGCGCGAGCGGCAGCTGCAGGCGCGGGGGGGTGGTCCAGCGAGCTCCGGCATCGGTGGAGCTGGCGGCCCCAATGGCGATAGCGCCGGGGGGGGGGGGGGTAGATCCTATTCTGTTTTTAGAAAGGAGATCAAATTCTGTTCGCAGTGAGTTGCTCATTCCACTGCTCGCGCAAACATCCCACCCGCCCACCCGCGACTTGGCTCGCAAAATCTCTTAAGACCGTGACGGCGGGCACCAAATGGCACTTGGCAACGACGGCGACGCCGACGACGACAGCGACAGCGACGACGACGACGCCGCCGACAACGACTACGACGACGCCGACGACGTCTCCAACGACTTCGACGACGCCGACAACGACGACGACGACGAGACCGACGACGACGACGCCGACGACGACGATGACAACGACGACGACGACGCCGACGACGACGAAAACGACGACACCGACGACGACGACGACGTCAACGACGCCGACGACGACGACGACGACGACAACGACGGCGGCGACGACGACGACGACGGCGGCGACGCCGACGACGCCGACGTCGACGACGACGCCGACGCCGACGACGACGACGAAGACGACGACGACGTCGCCACCGAGGGCGACGACGAGGGCGGAGGGAGGACGACGACGGCGACAACGACGACAACGACGACAACGACGAGGGGGGAGGGAGGACGGCGACGACGCGAACGACGAAGAAGGAGGAAGGACGGCGACGCCGACGACGACAACGACTAGGGAGGAGGGAAGACGACGACGACAACGACGACGACGACGACGACGGCGACGAAATAGGAGGGACGACGACCAGGCGCCGACGACGGACGACGACGACGACGACGAGGGAGGAGGAGGGAGGGCGACCACGGCGACAGCGACGACGGGAACGACCACGACGCCAAAGAGGACGACGACGACGAACGCGAGGAAAGACAGGGCGACGTAGGCGACGACGACGACGCGGGAGGAGGGAGGACGGCGACGACGACGACGACGACGCAAGAGCGCGCGCGCACGCTTTTGTTGAAAATCCGCGTTTGCGAAGCCATGTGTTTTTTATATGTTTTTTGGACGTGCGATGTTGAAGTCTTTCCGGAAGCGATGGGTCTTGAAGGATTTCGGCGTACGCGCGCGACGACGCGTGCGCCTGCACTTCGCCCCGTTTCTAGCAGAGGATTCTCGCGACGGCTCGCGCGCAAGGGCGTTCGACAAATTCCGACATGCGCGCGCGAAGCCCGTTTGGTAGAAACCCGTTTGGTAGCACGTTGGAAAACTCTTGAACAACCTATGGTTTTCTCAAGATGTCGCAAGGGCTCGCGCGTAATCTTTTTTAGCGAATCAGTGTTACGAAACCCGGTGTTTTTGTACGTTTGCTGGAAACTCGATTGCACAATCTTTCCGGCGCCGAAGGTCTTTGAAGGGTTTCGGCACGCGCGCGCGACGACGCGCGCCTGCGCAGTTCTTCTGCAAGGGACTAATAGAGTGCTATGTCAGAACAAAAAGTGTCACCGCGCAGCGTTATATATATACACACGCATATGTATACAATTAGCTTGGCGAAAGACCCAACCATACGCACTTGTGACTACCGCAATTGTGAATGGCATCTTCGCCCGCGCCCCCGATGCGGCCACAACTTCCCGCCGGGGCCCGACGTGCTCAGGGGCGCGTTCGCGGCCGTCTTCGCGGGCGCCGCCGACGACGAGGACGGCGCCCCCCTGACCGAGGAGCAGAAGCAGGAGAGGGCTCTAAGAGCCATGAGGGAGGCTGCCACTGGGGCCTTCGGTGGAGCTCCTGTGGGGCCACGATCCGCGTGAGGGGTGTGCCGAATTGGCCCGAGGCCGCCATGCGAACGCAGCCGCTGGATCCTTCGGTGGAGCTCACTATGGGGCCACGATCCTCGTGAGGGGTGGGCCGAAATGGCCCGAGCCGCCATGCGAACCCTTGCCACTGGCGCCGTCGGTGGAGCCCCGCATGGGGCCACGATCTTCGTGAAGGGTGTGCCGAAATGGCCCGAGGCCGCCATGCGAACCCTGCCACTGGCGCCTTCGGTGGAGGCCGCGATCCTCGTGAGGGGTGTGCCGAAATGGCCCGAGGCCGCCGTGCGAACGCTGCCACTTGGGCCTTCGGTGAAGCTCCCTGTGGGTCCACGATCCTCGTGAGGGATGCGCCGAAATGGCCCGAGGCCGCCATGCGAACGCAGCCACTGGAGCCTTCGGTGGAGTTCCCTATGGGGCCACGAAGTGCTGTACTGGGTGCGCCGAAATGACCCGAGGCCACCATGCGAATGCAGCCACTGGAGCCTTCGGTGGAGCTCCCTATGGGGCCACGATCCTCGCGAGGGATGTGCCGAAATGGCCCGAGGCCACCATGCGAACCCAGCCACTGGAGCCTTCGGTGGAGCTCCCTATGGGGCCACGATCCTCGTGAGGGGTGTGCCGAAATGGCCCGAGGCCGCCGTGCGAACGCTGCCAGTGGCGCCTTCGGTGGAGCTCCCTCGTGGGCCATGGTCCTCGTGAGGGGTGTGCCGACATGGCCCGAGGCCACCATGCGAACGCAGCCACTGGAGCCTTCCGTGGAGCTCCCTATGGGGGCCACGATCCTCGTGAGGGGTGTGCCGAAATGGCCCGAGGCCGCCATGCGAACGCAGCCGCTGGAGCCTTCGGTGGAGCTCCCTATGGGGCCACGAAGCGCCGTACTGGGTGTGCCGAGTGGCCCGAGGCCGCCATGCGAACGCAGTCACTGGAGCCTTCGGTGGAGCTCCCTACGGGGCCACGGTCCTCGTGAGGGGTTTGCCGAAATGGCCCGAGGCCACCATGCGAACGCAGCCACTGGAACCTTCCGTGGAGCTCCCTATGGGGCCACGAAACGCTGTACTGGGTGGGTGAAACGCAGGGAGGAGAGGGGAGGAGGGGGAGGAGGGGGAGGAGGAGAGGAGAGGAGTGACGCGGGGCACCGTCTCTTCAAAACGAGGACCCAACACCACAGGATGGTTGGGGAAACAAACAAAAAGGGAACCTCAGGGGGGGATACGGGTTGGCGTGGGACATTGCGATTTCATATTTAGGATGGACATGTGGTCAGAATCGAATGTGATCTACATACCCGAAAAAGGTGACGCGATAGCGCCGAGTGGGAGGCGGGGGGTTGAGTTTATTCTATTTTTAGAAAGGAGAATTACTTTGACCGTCTTGAAGCTGTCCTCTCCACTGCTCGTGCAAACATCCCACCCTCCCACCCGCAAGTTGGTCGCAAGACCTCTTAAGACAAGACCGTGACGGTAGGTAACAGATGGCACTTGGCCACGACACCGACGCCGACGACGACAGCGACAGCGACGACGACGGCGCCGCCGACACCGACGAAGACGACACCGACGACGTTTCCAACGATTTCGACGACGACAGCGACCACGACGACGACGACGACACCGACGACGACGATGACAACGACGACGACGCCGACGACGACGACGACGCCGACAACGACGACGAAGACAACGACGGCGACGACGATAACGACGTCGCCAGCGAAGACGACGACGAGGGAGGAGGGAGGACGACGACGGCGACAACGACGACAACGACGACAACGACGAGAGAGGAGGGAGGACGGCGACGCCGACGACGACAACGACGAGGGAGGAAGGAAGACGCCGACGACGCAAGAGCGCGCGCGCACGCTTTTGTTGAAAATCCGTGTTGCGAAACCTTGGGTTTTTGCAGGTTTTCTGGACACACGATTTTGAATTCCTTCCGGAACCGATAGGTTTTGAACGATTTCGGCATACGCGCGCGACGACGCGCGCGTCTGCTTTTCGTCCGATTTTCAGCAGAGGATTCTCGCGACGGCGCACGCGCAAGGGCGTTCGACAGATTTCGGCCTTCGCGCGCGCGAAGCCCGTTTAATAGCATGTTGTGAAAATCTTGTAAAACCAATGGTCTTCCTAAGATTTCGCAAGAGCTTGCGCGGAATTTTTTTTAGCAAATCACTGTTGCGAAACCTGTGTTTTTGCATGTTTTTTCGGGAACTCGATTGCGAAACCCTTCCGGCACCGAAGGTTTGTGAAGGATTTCGGCATGCGCGCGACGACGCGCGCGTGCGCATTTCGCCTGATTTTTTGCAAGGGGTTCGTGAAACAGTATAATTTTAAACAAAAAATCACCGCATAGTGTTTTTTACAAGGGAACCTCGGGGGGGGATACCGGTTGGCGTGGGACACTGCGATTTCATAGTTAGGATGGACATGTGGTCAGAGACATGTGGGATTTACATACCCGAAAGGGGGGGCGATTACTCCGGGGGGGGGGGGGGGAAAGGCTATTCTATTTTTAAAAAAAGAGAATTCACTGGCCGAACTTGAAGTTGTCAACTCCACTGCTCGCGCAATCATCCCACCCACCCACCCGCAACTTGGTTTGCAAAACCCATGCGGGACCGAGCACAGATATCGCTCCGGGGTCGTCTTGGAGTCCTCGGGGGCGTGTCAAGAGCGCCCCAAGAAGGCCGGAGAAGCAAGACGGCCGACGACGACGACGACGACGACGACGACGACGACGACGACGACGACGACGACGACGACGACGACGACGACGACGACGACGGCGGCGACGACGACGCCGCCGACGTCGACGACGACGACGACGACGTCGCCAACGAAGACGACGAGGAAGGAGGGAGGACGACGACGACGACAACGACGACAACGACGACAACGAGGGAGGAGGGAAGACGGCGACGACGCCAACGACGAGAAGGAGGAAGGACGGCGACGCCGACGACGACAACGACGAGGGAGGAGGGAAAACGACGACGAGACGACGACGACGACAACGACGACGACGACGGCGACGAAATAGGAGGGACGACGACGAGACGCCGACGACGGACGACGACGACGACGACGACGAGGGAGGAGGAGGAAGGACGACCGCGGCGACAACGACGACGGAAACGACCACGACGCCAAAGAGGACGACGACGACGAACACGAGGAAAGACAGAACGACGTAGGCGACGACGACGACGACGACGACGACGCGGGAGGAGGGAGGACGGCGACGACGACGACGACGACGACGACGACGCCGCAAGAGCGCGCGCGCACGCTTTTGTTGAAAATCCGTGTTGCGAAACCTTGTGTTGTTGTAGGTTTTTTGGACGCGCGATTTTGAAATCCTTCCGAAACCGATGGGTTCTGAAGGACTTCGGCGTACGCGCGCGACGACGCGCGCGTCTGCACTTCGTCCGATTTTCAGCAGAGGATTCTCGCGACGGCACACGCGCAAGGGCGTTCGACAGATTTCGGCCTTCGCGCGCGCGAAGCCCGTTTAATAGCATGTTGTGAAAATCTTGAAAAACCTATGGTTGTCTTAAGATTTCGCGTGAGCTCGCGCGGAAGCTTTTTTAGCAAATCAACGTTGCGAACCCTGTGTTTTTGTATATTGTTTGGAAGCTCGATTGCGACATCTTTCCGGCACCGAAGGTTTTTGAAGGATTCCGGCATGCGCGCGCGACGACGCGCGCGTGTGCACTTCGTCCCTTTTTGCGCAGTGGATTCGTGAAAAAACGCTACGCTGGAACAACGCAGTGTCGCCGCATAGTGTTTTCACCAGGGAACCTCAGGGGCGGGAGCCCAGTGGGCCTGGGACATTGCGATTTCATATTTAGGATGGACATGTGGTCATAATCATATGTGATTTACATACCCGAAAGGGGGGCGATAACGCCGGGGGGGGTAGAGTTTATTATCTTCTTAGAAAGGAGAATAAATGTTGTGCAGGAAACGAAATGATTTATTGCCATCTCTTTGGAGCACTCTATGTGATGTAAGCTATGTAGTGCAGTGTACGTGTTGCAATCTAGTGGTGCAGTCTATGTGCAGTAATTCACTATGACCGTCTTGAAGCTGTCCTCTCTACTGCTCGTACAAACATCCCACCCTCCCACCCGCAACTTGGTCGCAAGACTTCTTAAGACAAGACCGTGACGTTAGGTACCACATGGCACTTGGCCACGACACCGACGACGACAGCGACGACGACGACGACGGCGCCGCAGACACCGACTTCGACGACACCGCCGACGTCGACCTCGACGAAGACGAAGACGACGCCGACGCCGACGACGACGACGACGACGACGACGTCGCCAACGGAGACGACGACGAGGGAGGAGAAAAACGACGACGGCGACAACGACGACAACGACGATGGAGGAGGGAAGACGGCGACGACGCGAACGACGAAGAAGGAGGAAGGACGGCGACGCCGACGACGACAACGACGAGGGAGGAGGGAAGACGACGACGACGACAACGACGACGAAGACGACGACGACGGCGACGAAATAGGAGGGACGACGACGAGACGCCGACGACGGACGACGACGACGACGAGGGAGGAGGATAACGACGAGGGAGGAGTGAAGACCACGACGACGACGACGACGGCGACGAAATGGGAGGGACAACGACGAGACGCCGACGAAGACGACGAGGGAGGAAGGACGACCACGGCGACAACGACGACGGAAGGGACGACGACGACGAGGAAAGACAAAAGACGACGACGGCGACGACGACGACGACGAAGGAGGAGGGAGGACGACGACGACGACGACGACGCAAGAGCGCGCGCGCACGCTTTTGTTGAAAACCCGTGTTGCGAAACCTTGTGTTTTTGTTGGTTTTTTTGACACGATTTTGAAATCCTTCCGAAACCGAAGGTTTTTGAAGGATTTCGGCATACGCGCGGGACTTCGCGCGCGTCTGCACTTCGTCTCATTTTTTGCCGGGGATTCTCGCGACGGCACACGCGCAAGGGCGTTCGACAGATTTCGACATGAGCGCGCGCGAAGCCCGTTTGGTAGCATGTTGTGAAAATCTTGAGGAACCCTACTGGTTTTCTTAAGATTTCGCAAGAGCTTTCGCGGAAGCTGTTTTAGCAACTCTGTGTTGCGAAACCCTGTGTTTTTGTATGTTTTTTTGGAAACTCGATTGCGAAATCCTTCCCGCACTGAAGGTTTTTGAAGGATTTCGGCATGCGCGCGCGACGACGCGCGCGTGTGCACTTCGTCTCATTTGTCGCAAGGGATTTGCGGAAAAGTGTTACGTTAGAACAAAAAATGTCACCGCATAGTGTTTTCCACAAAGGAACCTCAGGGGGGGGAAACCAGCCTAGCTGGGATGGTATGATTTCATTTTTAGGATGGGCGAGTGTGCAGAATATATTTGAAATCGTACTATCCCAGGGGGAACCGATAAGTCCGGGGGGGGGGGGGTAGAGTCTATTCTTTAGAAAGGAGAATTAATTCATGTTCGCAGTGAATTGTCCACCCCACTGCTAGCGCAAACATCCCACCCACCCACCCGCAACTTGGTTTGCAAAATTTCTTAAGACCGTGACGGTGGGTACCAAATGGCACTTGGCAACGACAGAGACGCCGACGACGACAGCGACAACGACGACGACGACGCCGCCGACAACGACTACGACGACACCGGCGACGTCTCCAACAACTTCGACGACGCCGACAACGACGACGACGACGACGACGACGACGACGACACCGACGACGACGACGCCGACGCCGACGACGATGACGACGATGACAACGACGACGACGATGACGACGCCGACGACGACGACAACGACGACACCGACGACGACGACGTCAAGGACGCCGACCACGACGACGACGACGACGACGACGGCGGCGATGACGACGACGCCGACGCCGACTCGCCGAATACGACGACGACGACGCCGACGCCGACGACGAAGACGACGACGACGTCGCCATCGAAGACGACGACGAGGGAGGAGGGAGGACGACGACGGCGACAACGACGACAACGACAACGACGAGCGAGGAGGGAGCACGGCGACGACGCGAACGACGAAGAAGGAGGAAGGACGGCGACGCCGACGACGGCAACGACGAGGGAGGAGTGATGACGACGACGAGACGACGACGACAACGACGACGACGACGGCGACGAAATAGGAGGGACGACGACGAGACGCCGTCGACGGACGACGACGACGACGAGGGAGGAGGAGGAGGAACAACGACCACGGCGACAACGACGACAGAAACGACCACGACGCCAAAGAGGGCGACGACGGCGAACACGAGGAAAGACAGATGACGACGTAGGCGACGACGACGGCGACGACGCGGGAGGAGGGAGGACGGCGACGACGACGACGACGAAGCAAGAGCGCGCGCGCACGCTTTTGTTGAAAATCCGTGTCGCGAAACTTTGTGTTTTCGTAGGTTTTTTGGATTTACGATTTTGAAATGCTTCCGAGACCGATGGGTTTTGAAGGATTTCCGGCATGCGCGCGCGACGACGCGCGCGTCTGCACTGCGTCCCATTTTTGCAGGGGGTTCTCGCGACGGCACACGCGCAAGGGCGTTCGACAGATTTCGACATGTGCGCGCGCGAAGCCCGTGTGGTAGCATGTTGTAAAATCTTGAAGAACCTATGGTTGTCTTAAGATTTCGCAAGAGCTCGCGCGGAAGCTTTTTTAGCAAATCAGCGTTGCGAAACCCTATGTTTTTTCTTGTTTTTTTTGGAAACTCGATTGCGAAATCCTTCCCGCACCGATGGTTTTTGAAGGATTTCGGCATTCGCGCGCGAAGACGCGCGCGTGCGCACTTCGTATTTTTTTACAAGGGATTCGTGAAAAAGTGCTGTGTTAGAACAAACAATGTCACCGCATAGTGTTTTTTCACCAGGGAACCCCAGGGGGGGAAACCCAGTTGGCCTGGGACATTGGCATTTCATATTTAGGATGGACATGTGGTCAGAATCATTTGTGATTTACGTAGGACGCGGGGGGGGGCGATAACGCCGGGGGGGGGCAGAGTCTATTTCTGTTTAAGGGAGAATCTACGCAGTCCAATGTATGGGGTTCTCGTGGGTGTCACGGTGGTCCTCGTGAAAGCTCATTCGGGACCTTTGAGGGTAAGGGTTGCCATGGCAATTCTCGGAGTGTTTCCTGCACAGTTGCGGGTTTCGTGTCGGCATGTTCTTCGGGCGCGCTTGGCCATCGAGCCTACCGATGCCTTCAGCAGTGCCCCAAGGCACTCTCGAGACTCGATCGGCCCCGCGCGGGTAGACAAACGACCGACGCAAGACGCGCGCAATGGTGATGTGGTTCTGGCAGTGGGGATGGCCCTTTTCAAAATGACTTGGAAACCAGCGCTGCTTTGTACGCAACCAGCAATGCGCAAGGTACCGAAATTGTGGGCGCAGCCAGGTCGGTAACGATTTAGGGTTCAACTCGGCCATGCGTAATGCAACTCCGCTCGCATGCATTATGCGCTGCACTATTTGTGCATGTGCACGCGCCTGTAGTAAAACTCTGAAGCGCAATCCAATGCGTATCGTTTTAATTGTAAGTTGTTGTTTGATGGTTTCGGTATTGCTTGGGCTCATTATCTTGGTAACGCTGGAAAACGCGGTGGGTATGCTTGGTGCATGGTGAGGCGCTTTGAGGTCGGAGGGCGGTTCTCTGAGACACACCAGAACATAATCCTGGGCCAGAGAATCGCGAAGTCGTTCGCCCAGCCCCGCCCCCACCGTGGGCGTTTCCCAGCCATTCCCGGCTTCGTCGCTGCCGTGCGGCCCCGCTTCGGGGAAACGCTCGTCAGGGCGATGGGCAATTCCCGGCAGGTCAGCGCGCCCCGTCCAACGTGCTGGCCCTTCCAATGATTGGCGCACCTTCAGAGGCGGAGGAGGTTCAGGAGGCCGCGGGCTCCGACGCTGGAGTGGCGGCGACAACCTGCGACGCGGGTGGCGCCCAGGACGATGTGCTGCTCGACTTGGACCCCGACGCAGCCTGGGCCCAGACCAGGCTGCTCGACTGCGCGCGGCCCGGGCGGCGCGGCTGCGCCGTGTCGCCTTTGAGCATGAGGTTTCGGCTTGACCGACGCGCATGGCAGGCCCATCTTGAAGTCCGCTGCCGCGCCGGCAGGGATCAGATTCGCTGCGCCGTGCGTGCGGCGCCAGCGGGGCCCCGTCAGCGCGGCTGCTGGCAGGATGCGTTGTGCGCCCCTGGCGTGGCGGGCCGCCTGGTTCGCCCGACTTTCTTCGCAGGAATAAGCGCCCGGCATGTTTTCCGGCCCCCGGGGCCGCGTGGCCTCCTCCCACGGAAGGCGCGGCCGTCACCTTCTAGCTCCGCGCTGTTCTGGCGCTCTGGCGAGTGCGCCTGCCCTCTGACGCGGGCGCGCCCCCCGGCGCGCGAGCGCCCGCGTAGAGTGCTCTCTCGCACCGCCCAGTTGCTTGATAGGCGGGGCGCGCCTTTGCGGGTGTGAGGGGGCGAGTGAGTTCGCGCAGTGGGTTTCCGCTAAGCCGGCCCATTGACGCGTGCTCGCGACTCGAGCCATTGCGGTGCCCTTGCTTGGGCAATGGCCCCCCGATGCGGCGCGCGCCTTGGTTCACAAGTGTTTGCGCCGATCGTTCCTGGCCGCGGGTTGCTCGCCATGGTAGCCCGCCCCCCAGCTCTGGTGCCCTTCGGTTCCCGCGCCCCCCCCCCTCCTCCAGGCGCGGCCTCCCCCCGCGCGCTTCCCTCCCAGGGGGGGCGCGCCGGACGGGCGGGCCTCCCGCCCTGCCGCCCCTGCGCGGGCCCAGCCGTGCAGTCGCCCCCGCGGCCAGGCCTGCCGGTCGCCCCGCCCAGCCGCGATGCGCGCGCCGGTCGGGCGGGGCGTTCTTTTTCCCATCTTTCCTTCGCCCGCCATCTCCACCCTTCCCTGCGCCCGCTCCGGTGCGGCCCCGCTGTCCTGCTCACGGAACTCGGCCACCTGGCGAGGGTGCGCCACTCGTTCTTGGCCGCTTCCCGGGGTGTTCGTGCTGGCCTTGCCTCCCCCGCGCTCTCAGCGCCCGCAGCCTTGACTAAAGTCTTTGGATGTGGTCGTGATGCCGCCCCGGGCCCACTGCCCCGGCACCGCGATCCTGGCTGGCCGCACAGTCGAGCTCGCCGTGAAATTATTACACCTGTCAATTCCCCCCCCCCCCGCTCCCTCGACCGCCCTGAGCCCCCCCCCCTTTTCCATCCAGACAATTCGTTGGTCGTGCGCCCCCGACTACTGCGGGCGCCCGTGTGGACTGCCTTTTGCCATGTTGCAACGACAATGTGTGTGTGTGTTTGTGTAAATGTGCGTGCGGTTGGCCCGGCTTCTGCGCGCATTGATTGTTGACGAGGCTGGTGCCGCCAAAAATTGTATGCGGATGTGGTCCTGCGGTCGGCGGCGGGTCACCTCCACGCCATCACCGCCCTGACGGCTTGGTGCTGCGAGATGCATGGGGTCCTAAGCGATCCCTACTGAGGACCCGGCCACGTGCGCACCGGCTCCGACCGCACTCCGCCGCTACGGTGCTCGCGAGGCCGCGATCGCCAGCATGTGTGTGTGTGTGTGTGCGTGTGTTTGTGTGTGTATCCGCCGAAGTTTCGCCTGGTGTTTCATGTTTTGGGATCAACGCTGGCAAACATCATTATACAAAGTGTGCCACCAATTCCTTCCGGCTCCCCTTCAGGTCTCCCGCTTTATGTGTGTGTGATTCGATGCGGCTATTGGAATCATATGTAAAATAATGTGTTTCTTCTCATTCCTATGTATTTTGGCCTTCCATCCAAGGGCTCTGGACCGACACCAGCGCGTTTATCTTCAGCGTCGGAGGATACCCCCGAACCCACGCCTCCTGCGAGGCAAATTGGGTGGGCGCGCAATCGTCGCCGTTCAGGTTGTTGCCCATCGACAGGCCCGTTTTCCTCCGAGTCAGTTCTGCTCTTTTGTGACGAACGGTAAGTTCGAGAGGCATCGACGCGGCGGCGATGTCGGCGCGCGCATATTCAACATTTAACACAACCCATGGCCGGTAACAGGCCCTAGGACTTGCAGCAGAAACGAACCCACGACGTGAAATACTTCGTGCTAGTGCGTTTCGCGCGGCGTCAGGAACCAGGGACGTCGTCAAGGCAATACCCTCAGGTACGTGCCAGCTTTGTACGCAGTCGTTTTGGCACAAGGTGAGCACAGTGCGCAACAACTGGAAACTGTGCCTTCAGTTTCCTCCTGTAACTTCCATCGGGGAGCCGAGCGTGCACGCTTCCGCTTTGCGACCCCCCGGTCCCAGCCCCCCCCCGGGCGCAAGCGGCGTTGGTGTCCAGGGCCCTTCTGCGCGGAACTGTAAAACGCACCGACGTGGCGTGCGCGCAGAAAAGAAAAGAAGAGGACGGGCTCAAGGGGCCACGCCCCGAGAACCGAGCCGCTGCGGCCTGCCGGGGGTCACTCTGAGAGGACGGACCATCCGTTGCTCAGGGTTGGCGGGGGCGACCCTTCGGCGGAGCGGTGGTGTGGGGCGAAGGGGTTGCGACCTTCTGAAGGAGGCACCCCGGCCTTGGAGAAGCCCTCCCGCCTTCTGAGATGCCTTCTGAGAGGCCTCTGTCAAGGGGCACGATCTTGGTAGGGTCTATGGAGCCCCTTGTCTTCTGAGCAGGATCCCCCCCTGGCCCCAACCCATTCCGCGCGCCACGGCCCGCCAGGGGAACCCAGAGGGGGATGGGGGAGGTCCAGCGAGCATGGCGTGAACGGTCACCCCATCCAGACGGATGCCCGCTCTGGTGCCCAACGCCGCGGCCGCCATGGCGACGGCCACGCAGCAGAGCATGCCGGGCACGCCCCCGCCACCACCCCCTGGGCTGGAGGATGGGATACCCGTTCCATGCCCCTGTGCCGGCTAGCATCCAGACACTCGGGCGTCGCGGACCAAACACGACGAGCGTTTGTTACTCCGCTTCGGGCCCTGGGAGCTCCACGAATCGATCTGGCTCCAGGAATCCCGAATAGCTCCAGTCGTGGTATGTCGCAAGACGTGTTTTTGTCACGACGTCTTGTGTCGGGGCCCATCCCATTCTTATTTCTCTTCTCTTTCCCCTTCTCTGAGGAGGGGAGGACCGTATTGGTACGTGTGTGTGTGTGTGATGGTATCCTCCCGTAGGACGTGCTGCCCAGCACCTTCAATCCGAAGCTCCGCGACGAGACGGGCAGCCAGTGCAGCACGGAGTACGGAGACTGCCAGGCAGGCAGCCACCACAGCACCAGTGCGCACTTGGACGCGGTTCCAGCAAATGTCCTAGGGCCAAGCAGTCCGCCTCCTGAGAGGGTTCCCCTCACTTGGCACTTTCGGGGAGCACAGCTTGTAAGCAGGCCGACCCCTGCCGCTGAGAAGCCTGGCGCCTTCTCACGAGGCTGGCCCAGCGTCGCCAGTGGTCATGGTGCCATAGGGCGAGGGCAGCCTGTCGAGGTCCCCACGGGCCCTCTGGGGTCCCCTGGAGTCCTCGGAGGTCTTCCGAGGCTTTCCGAGTTCCTCCGACGTCCCCCGGGGATCTTCGATGCCCAAAGTTGGCCCCATGACATCTGCCACCTCCGACTCTGGCTCCCCTCGGCCCGCCGCCAAGGAGGAGCAGCCGGACCGCTACACGCCCGGCCGCATTCTGTTGGACTCGATGGCGTGCAGAAGAGGGCAGGGGGATAGGGGCGGCTGCCTTCTAAGAAGGCACCCCGCCTCTCGGAAGCCATCCTGGAACTCAGAAGCGTTTCGCGAAGCATCCAAGAAGGGCCGATCCTTGCTAGGAAGCCTCTTGCCCTCTTACAGAGCCGACCCCCTGCTCGCGCTGCCAGAGGACATCGCCACGCCGCCGCCCCCGCCCCATCCGGCGGTGCTGACGCTGGCCGGCGCCGTGGAGTCGGGGGCGCCTGGCCTGCCCTCGGTGGGATCCGCGTGCCACCACTTGGGGCTGTGCAAGCCGTGCGACTTCCTGCACAGGCCCAGGGGTCCGGCGTACACTGGCAAGGCCCGGGCTTTGGCACAGGCGGTCACCAGGTGTGGTCCAAGCTTGCTTCAACAGGCCCTCAGGCTGGGGACAGCGCGGGGGGTCGAGACCGCCAGGTCTACCCCCCGGGGGGCCTGTTGAGGTCGGCCTGGGATACTTCTGGGGCGCTGTCTGTGCTCAGTCCCGAGCCTTGTCAGGGGTCCAGTTTTTTCTCCATGGAGGCTTCCCCCCAATCCCCCGCGTTGGGCTGGATACTGTTGGAAAAGCTTGAGCCGTCCCCAGATCGACCGAGGGGTGCAAGGCGGGCGCGAGCTGCAAGTTCTGTCACCTCTGTGGTCCAGACGAAAACAAGAGGCGCAAGGCGTTGAAGAAGGACGCGATGCGCACCATGCGGCAGTGGCAGTACCAGAAGGCGCGCCAGGCGGCAGCTGGTCAGTTCTGAGGGCCGCCTTGCGCTTTCCGGGCAGTGCTCCGTAGCCCTTGTTCCTTTTCGCAGCAGTCTGAACGGTACTGATGCGAGAGGGGTGAGAACCACAACATAGAGCCAAGCGGGATTCCAGAAGTGAGTTTTGCAGTCCTGTTACAAGCACGGGCTGTACATGATGCTCGCACTTCCGAGTATGAACTTGGTTGGCTTGGGCATCTGTTCTCTTCCTGGATCACGTGTCGAATTATCACTCCTGGTACCAGCGGCCACATGAGTCTGCAAGGAAGCGACGACGAGCCGTTACAGTACGAGATCTTTCATGTCTCGGGCACAAGAACCGATATTCCGTAGTTGGTAGCGGCCATGCAGCTACAAGTCGTTGCATGGTTCTTGTTACTGAGTGCGCAGGTCTCATGGCTTATTCAAAAGGCTTTCGCCATTCCGCCGTCCCCCAGAATAGGAAATCTGGTGCTTCCGACTTCGTATGCGTTGTTTGCCGCGTCCTGGTGTGCTGCTTGCGCGTAGTTGTTTCTGTCTTGTCCCCCTCCTCGCATCTGTTGCGGAGGCTCATTTGGGGGCCTCTTGGAGGCCTCGATCATTTTCAGGGCTCCTGGGTGCTTTTGTTGAGCCCTCCGAGGGCTACTTGGAGGTTTCTTCGGGGGGCATCTTGGTGGCGTATTGGGCGTTTTGGGGGCCATCTTGTTGGGGATTACTCCCAGGGTCTCTCTGGCTCTCTTGACAGACTTTTTGGCTGTTTTCGGGTCCTTCTGGACAGTCCCTGGACTCTCCTGAGCCATCTCTGGGCCCTCTTGGGGGCATCTTCGGCTGTCTTGGCCCAATTTGGGGGGCTTCTCGGCCGTCTCGGTGTTCAAAACCTTTTAAAAAGGCGACAGCGCGACAAACATTCCGAAACCATGCGGAAGTCGATGCTTGTTGCCTCTTGAGGCCGTTTTGTGTGTCCTCTTGGGCCTCTTTGAGTGTTTTCTGGGCCTCTTGGGCCGTCCTGAGGCCATCCTGGATGTTCCTGAGGCCTCTCCAGTGCGTTGGAGCCCTTTGAGCCATCTTAGATCTTAGAGGTAATCCTTGACATCTGGAAGGCCAAGGTGGGTGGATTTGAAGTGTCCGAGGGCCATGGAGGTGCACCGGGGAGCTCGTCTACACCCTCGCCTGCTAAAGTAATTTTGGACACTAGGGGAGGGGGAATGGAGTAGGGAAGCAGTTCTCACGCTTTCACCCCGGTCTCCCCAAGCGGGGGTCGGCGGATTCTCTGAGCACGTAGAACATTTCTTAGGTGTCGGATTGAATCAAGGTTCCTCCCTCCCAGCCTTGTAATCGTCCGCGTCAGCGGGCTGAGCGGGTGGAGTTTACGTCCTAACACAACGCTTCGGCCGCGCAGACCTATCCATTCTGCCCCGCACTTATAAGTTTCCCTCCACCAGTGGCGTCTTCCTGGTTGCCAGCTGTGTTCAACTTCTGTTCGTTTTGGCACACTTTGGACGTGCCCCTGATGGTTGTCGGGCATTTGTGCGGGGCGCAGGTCCTAGCTTCGAGTTTACCCCATTCTGCGTTCGCGCTGTGGCAGAGGGAGCTTAGGCGCGCGGGGAGGGGGTTTGCAAAGCGCTGGTAGGTGGCCAGGGAAAAAACTTTGATTGCGGTGTCACCTGTGGAACCGGCGATGTGTTCCATCGTCTCTCCAGTGTTTCCACATTGGGTCTTGCGTAACATCTTTTACGTTCGCGGCGCTCGCGGGAAATTCACAAGGCAGTCAACAGAAATGTCTCACATTTGCATCATCGTACTTTCATTCATCACTCCGTGGTATGCTGTACAGATGTGCCAAAGTATAATCGACTTCGAATGACATCGAACAACAGAGCCCCATCTGTCGGATCTTCAGGGGCGGTAGCTGGGATCCAGCCCTGATCCTCCGATCTCCTTTCCGCGCGTGCTCGCTCGAGGACGGTCCCGTCTGTGGGATCTTTAGGCAGCGTCGCCCGCATCTGGCCCTGATCCTCGGATCCGCATTCCGCGTACGTGCCTGCTCGAGGATGGTGCCTCCTGTCGGATCCTCAGGAGTGTCGTTAGGATCCGGCATTTGTCCTCCTATCCACGTTCCGCGAGTGCCCGTGCGAAGCCTGCGCTTCCTGGCTCCGACCACCGGATCGCCCCGCGACTGCCTCAGGCGCATTCCGCGTGCGTCGGCTCAAGGACGGCGCCTCCCGAAGGCAAGCAATTCAGGGCCAAACGACTGTGATTCCCCAGGATTGCCCCTTGTGCATTCCGTGCGTTGTGGCTGGAGGATAGCGCGTTCGGGGGCTGGACGCTGGTGCGCCCCAGGAAAGTCAAGGGTGCATCTTGTGCGCGCCAGCTCGAGGTGTGGGCGCTCCGTGGCCAGAGGTGCGTCGCAGGGCCGTCTCAAGCGCAGTTTGAGCGTGCCGGCTCGAGTAACCGCATGCCGATGATAATAAAGGGACCCCCCCCCCTTCAGTGTTTAGAGTTGATTATCGTCGCCCTATACAAAATTCAAATTGGGCGGCGAGCGCTGAGGCCGAACTTCATTATCACCTCGAAGCGCTATGTTGAGATAGCAACATCAAGCGATGTTGCTATCCCCGCGCGCGCCTGAACTTTTTTATCTCTGGGGTTGATTATCCATGGAAAGGGGAGCACATGAGCTACCCTACATGAGCACTTTAAAAAATCAATTTTCATAAAGCGTTTGCAAATTAAATCTGATAGATTTGGAATTTTCCATTTTCCCGTTCTTCTTCTCTTCTTCTTCTTCTCTTCTTCTCTTCTTTTTATTATTATACTTTCCTCTTCTTCTTTTATATTTCTATCTGTCCTCACGCTCGCCTGAACTTTTTTATCCCTGGGGTTGATTATCCATGGAAAATGAAGCACATGAGCTACCCTACACGAGCACTTAAAAAATCAATTTTCATAAAGCGTTTGTACATTAAAATTGGTAGATTTGGAACTTTAGATTTTTCCTTTCTTCGTCCTCTTCTTATTATCCTCTTCTTCTTCTTTCTTATTATTCTTCTACTGTATTCTTCTTCTTTCATATTTCTCTCTGTCCCCACGCTCGCCTGAACTGTTTTATCTCTGGGGTTGATTATCCATGGAAATTGAGGCACATGAGCTACCCTACACGAGCACTTACAAACAACAATTTTCATAAAGCGTTTTTAAATAAAACCTAATATATTTGAAACTCGAGATTTTTTCTTCTCTTCGTCCTTCTCCTCCTCCTCCTATCATTTCTTTTATTCTATTATTTATTATTTTTTTATTTTTATTTTTTATATATAGCTTCCTCCATTCCAGCGAGATAAGCCATTGTTGAGGATATTTCTATGAAAACTAAACGCCAAGGATGTCTCAAAACGTGCTCGGCTTGGTCTCCTCTTGATCATCTCTTACTTCGAGATTATGCTGAGGTCTGCTGGGCTACTTTTATTATCTCTCCCTGAACCCCGAACTTTATTATCCCCTAGTGTTTATTCTCACGGGCATGAGGTTATGCTGCGTTTTGGGGGTGCGTCCCAGGACTGTCCTAGGTGCATTTCGCGCGCGGGACAGGTCGAGGATGGCGCGTCCGGGAGCCAGGGTGCATTTTCTTCTCGTCCAATTCCCCTGTTCGCTTCCGTCCTTCCCCTTTTCCTCCATCGCCATTTCCATCCCCGCTTGTCACCCCGTTTGAGCACCTCTGGCTTCTCTCGCCCCCCATTCCCGTTTCTGTTCCTGCTCTTGGGTTTGCTTCGGTAGCGGGCGGGGGAGGCGGAGCGGGGTCGGATTGGGAGGAGGGGACGAGTCGCGAGAAGAATGGCTGGAGGGGGCATAAAGAGGAGGAGGATGAGGAGGAGGACGACGAAAAGGGGGAACAGGAGGAGGAAAGGGCAGGGTGACGACACCTGTCTCGTTCCCCCTCCTGCTCTTGCTCTTGCTCCTGGGGGCCTCTTAGGACCTGGAGGGGGTATCTGGGGGTGGAAGGCAGGAATTATCGGTTCGGGCTTCCCCTCTGGGGCCTCTTTTGCCGCTGTCTTGGGGCTTTCTTGGGCCGTCTTGGGCGCCTACTGGGCGGCTTCGGGGCTCTCTTGGGGCGTCTTGGGGCGGTGTTCGGAGGTCTCAGGGACCGTCTTGGGAACTGTTTGGAGCGTCTTGGACGTCGTGAAGGCCGAGAAGTCGGACATCCTAGAAATGCAAGGTTTCTCAAAGACGTTGGATGAGTTATGTCTTTTGGCGCCCTCTTGGGGGTGCTTTTGGAGGGTTCTTGGGACGTCTTGGCCACTTTTGCGGCCGTCTGGAGGCTTTTCTGGTCGTCTGGGCCCTATCGTTCAGCGATTGCGTGGGGCCTGCGGGGTCCTGAGTTGTACATTGGCCCCCAAAGAAAGCGGAGCAAAGCGGAGCGCAGGCGGAGCAGGGGTTCCCCCCCCACCCCTTCCCTGGCAGAGCCACCCTGGCAACCTCCCCAGCAGAGCTTCAGGCCGTAGCTGAGGCTGTTTGAACCTCACACGCTGTGTCGGCGGATTTTGGAGCCGCCCCGCATGACGAAGCGTCGGATGATTCCACCTCCCCACTTCACTATCAAATAAGACTATGCGAAGCACACGGCTTGAATATACACGTGCATGTGAATGAGCCCCTGTCGCATACTACACTCAGCCGAACAAGTGCGCGTATGTCGAAATCATTACAAACCCAATCGTTGTGGTTGAATGTTTTTCAAACACACGCTACCAACAATCATTGTTTCGTCAATGAAGCCCCCGGATTCTGTGAGAGGGCGCTTGCTGATGTGATACAACACTATCGCGTTACATGTTAGCATCCAGTCAGATGAAACGATGCGGGCCACGCGCGCATGCCGATATCATTTAACAGTTATCGCGCGTCATCAAATTCTGTCAACTATTACTGTGCGGGCCGCACCGCGCGTCCCGCCCCGCCCATGTCAAAATCAGCGCACAACCCTTGTTTTTGTTACATTTCAATGCGAAGGTCTGTCGGAGTATTCTGCACGTGCGCTTCCTCATCATCCTCATCAGCACTTTCGTCATCATCATCGCCAGCGTCATCATTGCCATCGTCTTCATCACCACCGCCACCATCTTCACCGCCACCATCTCCATAGTAAGGGTCGTCTTCAACACCACCGCCATCATCACCAGCATCGTAATCGCAGTTGTCGCTGCCCCCGTCATCATCGCAACTATCGTCGCCAGCATCATCCTCATCGTCGTCGTCGCCGATGTCGTGGACACCATCATCACTCGACTGCCTGAACCAGATGTCTGCATGATACAGGGTACTCGCGTCACTGCGCCAGTCGAGTTTTGCCAAGAACTTGAGGGTGGGTGGGTGAGTCGTACGCTCGAGCATTGGAGTGGGCGATTCCAAGTTCTTCAAGCTTTGATATGTAAGACAAACAACCGAATTGGCTTCTACTTTTTGCCCCCACACCAAGGCCCGAGTCCGCGGTACCCTTCGAAGTATTGTTCGTATTCATTTTGCATGGTCATCTGTTCTATATTCGAAATACCGTGCCGGTCAAGCTGTTACCGACCTTCCTTGTCGTCCTTTGGCACGTGCGTTGATCTGAAAAGTACGCGTTGCAACAATCCCTCTAATATCACGTTTGCCATCGCGCGCCGCCGCGCGCTCATGTCAAGATCATCCAAACCATGCTCTTTTTTACCAGCTGGAGACAGCTGTTCAACAGCTGTGCAACACCTGTTTGCATGTGTGTGTGTGCGTGTGTGTGTGTGTGTGTGTGTGCGTGCGTGCGTGCGTGCATGTGTGTGTGTGTGCGTGTGTGTGTGTGTGTGTGTGTGTGTGTGTTCCGGCCCTAAACAGGCTGGTAAATTTCCGCGCGTGCATATTCGCTGAAATCAGTTGGTGTTTGGTCGCTCTGTCAAAGGAGACGGTGGGGGCCGCACGCGCGCGCGCATGTCGGAAGCACTGCGCAATCATCGCGAATCCGTCCGTTCTGTCTAATGAATAGTACCAGGCGGGCCAATGGTGTTCTAAGCAGTTCGGACCAGAGGTGTTCGAATCCATACGGCAACACGTTTGTATGCCAATGAAAGGTACTTCAGGGATTCGGAGTTTAGGCGCGCACACTTCCTCGTGAGCAGCCTCACTATCATGATCGATACTGTCATCATTGCCATCTTCACCACTCTTAATTATCACTGCCGTCGTCATTACTGCCATCGTCGAAGTCGCACTCGTGATATCACTTCAGTACCATCACCACCGTCATCATCGTCGTACCGCAGCCTCGTTTTTGGCTCAAGGCCAATATGGGTACGTCTTGAGTGCCTGAGTGGGGTAGCTTCCCCTCCAATTCCATATTCGGCTCCATGCGCTCGCAGCAAAAAGAAGAGGTGAGCTGCCACCCGTTCCAGCATTCTCTCATGGCCTGGCTGGCGGCCCTCCATCGTCTCGCGCGTGGCTCTCGACAGGCCCTCGCACTACAGATCGCGGTGTTGAACGCTCCCACACTGGTCGAAGCTCCACGGCGCAGTTTTTTATTCACATGGCCAGCAGCAGCAACAGATTCGGCTCCTCGAGTCCGAAGCAAAGAAGACGAAGGCCCAGACGCAGAGGTGGCGAGGCCAGTGGCTCTCACAGTGACATAGAGAACCGTGTCCCTTCGACGCCAATTGCTAGTTGGGGGCCTCACCAACGGGAAGGCAGAGAGCGACGTGCTCACTGAGAGCGAATGCGTCGCCTTGACCAGCGAGACGACAGAGCTCGTGACAAAGAGCGCGATAAACATCGATCTGGTTCATCAGGATGCCCAGCTAACCGATTGCAGTATCAAGAGCATCAAGCACATGTTGGACGAGCAGCGGTCGGCACGGGAGCTCGAGGACTTCCCTGCGTTCTCTGATGAAGAGCGACCCCGAGACGCTCTTCAATTACGCGACCCAGGGGGAAAAGCAACGTCGCGAGGTCCACCTGCGCCAGCTCCATCAATACCTGTCCCTCCCGCGCCAGTCCTTGGAACGGCTACCTTGGGTACGGAAGTTTCCTTCGAACAGTGCCCCACGGGACTTTTCCAGGCACAGGTAGAGCTCGCCACTTCCGGGCTCCATGCAGAGGCCAGTTCACTCGTCGACGGAGCTCAAGCAGCGTTGCACGGTGAGCCCCAGGTGGGTCTGGGGCAGCTCAGGCAGCATGGCTCTCGCATCGGTGGTTTCGGGACCTTTCTGAGGGAGCTCAACCAGCGTATTTTTGAAACAGATCAGGAACAACAGCGGCCGCGAGCAGGCGTGGAGCGTATTCAAGCATCCTGGGCCATGGCTGAGGCTACTTTGCTGCCGCCGCTGGACACGGCCGCTTCCGCCATTCGGAGCAGGCCGCCAGACCCGAATGTCTATGCCACTGGCGCCCCATCCGCCATTCGAACTCTGGAACCGCGGCTGGACTGGCACGGAGCTTACGACTGGGTGGGCACTTGAGAATTTTCTCGACGAGCGGCACAATCGGAGCCACCATACTGTTGCACACCAATGCCAACGAGCCTCCCAAGCAACAACGACGCGAACGCCAAGCTAAACGACTGGTCCGCATGTATGCCCAGCGACATGCCGACCATTTATTCCGCAAGGTCGGTGACAATGTTATTTTCTCATGAGGTTCTGCGCCCACCATCTCAGTGAAAGTCGGCGAGGATGCGGCGGCCGCCGCGCAGTTCCGCTGGGGCGGATCCGCCGCCCACCGTCTGGGCATCGACAATCTGATCATCACTTCTGAATGTCCATGACTTTTCGCGCCAAGGGCAATTCAACGTGGTCGATTTTATATGCGCTGGAGCCCCAGGCTGGATCGACCGCCGCAAGAGAGGGGCTCGCTTTTGGCGTTCGGAATGTTCGCTGCCTCTGCTGCCGCGACGCTCGCCGACGTCGAGCGAAGCCGTTGAAGCTCGAGCGCCGCGCGTGCAAAGGGGCGCATTCTCATTTTAGAAACGCGCGGCGTTCGTCGGCAGCTAGGAGTGCTCATCGGCACCCCCCCGCCCCACAGCCTTCCATTCTCGAGCGTCGCAGGCCTGCGAGGGTGGTGCGGCGTCTCTTCTTCCATGGCCGCGCGACCTCCAGGGCGCCCAGCGCCCAGGAGCACGCATTCAAGATGTTGTCCTCAGTCTGGCGGTCTTTCCGAACAAGCAGCCCGGCACCAATGCCAGCGCGCAGATCATGGGCGCGCGCCGCTTCAACACCCCGCCCGCCGACGCGCTCACCCTGGGTGCTGCGCGCCGGAGCCTGGCTGACTGGAACAAGGGGGGTCCTCGATCCAGGGCGCTCATAGCCATGGGTGGCTCCAGTATCAGGGAGGGGGTGGGCGCTTGGCTACGACGGGCCAGCGCCTGCCTCTGCGACGCGACCTGGCGCCGCGCCCGTCGGCTTGGACAAGCGTTCTGGCGCTCGCTTGTCGATCTTGCGCAGGAGATTCGGGCGGGAATTTCAGCTCACTCCGCGCCGCGCGCTGCTGTCTAGCTTCGCGCGGCGTCGGCGAATGACCGCGCCTTCATCGGCAGTCCCGAACGCTACCTCCTCGACTTAGACGTCCTCGCCAACGTCGATGCGGGCCCCTTGGAGATGTCGCGGGCCAGTCTAAGCGGCCACTTCGCTTGCGCAAGTCGCGCTGGAGTGCAAGGCGCCAGCGAGCGCCGATGACCAGCGCGTCCGAGACGCTGCGCTTGCCGACGCAAGGTGCAGCGATCCACCTCGCGGGCTGATTGTTGCTGCCGACCTCGAGCGCCTATCTCCTTCCCCCGCAGTGGCAGCGCGCGAAGGAGTGCGGTGCTGGAAGCGGCCAGTCACGCCAGAGATGAGCTGACGCGGCCGCCTCTTCGCGCGGGGGCCGAAAGAGCACGCGGGGGCCGCGGCGCGATGCTGCGGGGCATCTCGAGCGCCGCGCGGAGGCAAGATATTCAGTTGGCAGCTCTTCTTATTGCGTCAACAGAGGATGGAAAACGCCACCTGTCGGCGCAGGATGGCATTCCAAGGCTTCAGCTTCGTGGCGGATCTCGCAGACTGTTCAGATCGGCGCGCGCCGCCGAGCTGGGGGCCAATCAATTTCGAGCCGCTTGCGCTGCGCAGGCCGCGAAGCGAGCGCGAGACCGGCGGGCGGCAGCGGGGCGCCGCAAACATGTCGAGGCTATCCGCCAGAGAGCCACGCTGCGGAGACCCAGGGGTCGCCGGCCCATTCCTGCAGGGGTCCGCGCCGAACGTGCCCGGGAGGACCTCCCGGGCGCCGTCGGCTGGGGCCCTCGGCAGATCCGAAAGGCGCCCCGCTCGTCCTGGCCCAAGGTCTTTCGGACACAGCCGGTGGGCAAGCCAGAGATTCAGTGGAATTTCGACAGACGCTGCGCGGCCCGAAGCACGGCCGACCTTGCGGCCCCCAGTGTGGAAGATTCACGACAGACCCTCGAACGAGTTCGACATGGCGACCGTGGTCTTGGTAGGCTCCCCTACAGAGCTGGGATGGCCTCTGCGGCCCAACTCGACATCGCCCACGGGCCCCCGCGGCACTTCGTCGCTGGCCACTGCGCCCCTGGGCCCTTCAAAGACTCGCTCTGAGGGTTCGTGCCGAAGTGGAATGAGGCCCCAGACGCGCGCGAGTGCGCTGGGGGCCTTTCGCAGGTTAAGCTTTTTTCGCTTCGGAACTCCTGGCGCAGGAATCCAGGCCCTCGATTCCGCGCGCGTTTCTTCCCGGGGGAAATTCGCCATGCGCGAAATTTCAAGGTTGCCGCCAAGCACATTTCGCAGAGCCGATCAGCTCGCTTTCGAGACTCACGCAATGTAGTTGCCCCAGCATCCAGCATCCGCCCTCATCCAGAGCGCGTCGAGTCTGTGGCGTTGCGCTTATCGCGCTCTCGGAGGATGTCGGCAGCAGCCCGAAGAGTGGCCTGAAACGGCGGTGCAATCGCGCCCGCTCGCATAAAGGTTGCCGGGCGCACGGAGCGCGCCTTGCTGGGGGATCGGCCATGGCATCCTCCAGCGATCTCGCTCTATCCCTCGTGAGCCACTGTCCCGAATGAGTTCGCAGCGCCGCTGGGGCGAGGGGCAGCGGGCGGCTCTTCGAGGGCAGGCTGCCGCCTCCGGCAGTGCGCGCGAACCGGCGCGAACCGAAGGTGCTCCTGCCCCGCTACCGCTTCCCGTCGCCCCGAGCCTCTCTATACCCTCCCTCGTTCGAGGTTCGCGTCGCCGAGCGCCTCCGCGCCTGGGGCCTGCTGGGCTCGATCAGCGGCGCAGTGGCAGAGCGCTGGGGCGACCGCCTGGCCGCTCCTTCGTCTGCAGAAACCAGCTTGGCAGCGGTCGTTCCAGAAGACGCCAGCGGCCGGCCGGGCATTTTCACATCGCATGCATGTGGCTGGAGAGGTCAGCTGTCTCTTTGGCTGCAGGTGTGGCATCGATTCCATGTTCCACTGCTTCTCGTGCCCCGTCCTCCGCGAGTCCCTCTCCTTGCCTTCCTCCCCCCATTTCATTCGCGGCCTCGGCGCCGACGGCGATGCAGCGGCGAATCCCGCGCGCGCTGCCGCGTCGCGATCTGCAGGCATCGCTCGGTCATGGAGATGCTGCTGATGCCCGGCAACAACGCACCACGGCCGCCGCTGCCCTCTACGCGAGCCAGGCGGAACCTCGCCTCCCAGGCAAGCGGCAAGGCCAATCATCGTCGTCATCATCATTCATATCCTCACCATCATCATCATCAGCGAATCCTCTGGGCACGCTGAGCGGCAGGGCCGCGCTGGCGCCGAGGGCCAAAGCCCAACTCCCCCGATATTCGAGCGGGGCTGGTCTTCAATGTTCTGATCCGCATCAGAGTCTGCCATGGCCCTCGGCGGTGGCGGCTTGGCAGGCGGCGGCGGGAAGTCGAGGCGCAGCCGTCAGTGGGCGCGCCCATCGTCGGCCAGGGCGAGAGCTGGGCTCTGCGGGGCTTGCGTCGTGGCCGCGGGCGGCGGCGCCAGCGGGCAGCGCTGATGGCCGCCATGCGCCATGTAAACATAGCGACTTCATGCCCCACAAAGCTCCAGCAGGCTCGGCGTCCAGCGCGGCCGCTGCAGGCGGGGCTCAAGACATCGCAGCGACCGGGAGGCGGCTCTTTCACAGAGGCCCCCGCGGCGGACATCGCCGCTCTCGCCGGGCCGGGGAAGGAGTTCGACGCGCCCGTGATCATCGGCGGTGCCGAGCCCCCCCCGAGGAGAAAGCAGGCAGAAAGGATGCCCCTGGAGGCGCGCGCGGCTGGGGGCCAGCCAGCGTCCGACAGGATCATGGGCATCGCGGATTCTTGGGGGGCCGGAAAGTTGGATTTTGGGACCGTGGCCTTGGGCGCAGAGCTCGCGGAGGTGCGGGGCAAGGCGGCGTTGGCAAGGGCGTCAGCCGCGGCGAGCCATGCGGCCTTGCGCGCGCTGCTGCTTCAGCAGACAGCGCAAACGGCGCCCTCGGCAGGAGGGGGGGCGCCGCAGCTTCGAGCTTGCGGGCACTTGCCAAGAAACTCGACGAGCTGCTCGAGCAGGCCAGATGCATGGTCGCCCCATCTGTCGCCGAGGCCCGCGGCAAACTTTTCGACCCCATGCGCGAGCCAGGAACCCCGCCAACGAAGCCATGGAGAGCGGGGGGCGCTCCGAGGCCGGCACGGAGGAGGGCGCCCAGGAACGCGCAGTGCTGGACACCCCCATGGACAAAGCTGGCAGCGGTGGCAGCGGCGGCTTTGCCGAGGGCGACGCGCGGGCTGCTGGCCCCGTCGGAGCAGGGGGTCAGGATCGACGGACGGCTGCTCGGCAGTTGGCCACCGCCGCCCAACGGCAGCTTAGAAGAGGCTGGCGCGGAGGCGCGGCCAGCGGCCCGAAAGGGTGACGAAGGCAGCGACGCGGAAACCGCGGCAGTTAGCGTTGGCTGTGCATGCGCACAGACAGTTTGGCTGCGCGCGTGGTCTGGCGGGCCCGGCAGCGTCTCCGGCCCTTTCGGGGCTCGGGGAAACGTGGGGACTTGCCAACTGGCGCGCGTGGCCCGGCGGTTCTTGCGCTGCCGCTGATGCGCCTGCTGTTGGGAAGCGGAGGAGGCGCGGGGCGCTCGCCGCGATCGTCGCGTTGAGCGGCAGCGGCTGGGGCCCCCTAGCGGCGCTCAGGGGGGGGGGCGGGGCCCGCGTCGAAGTCCCGCGATGCCGGCGCGCACTGCTTCCGGGAATTCCGCCTGCGCAACCGCCGGGTGGAATCGCATGGGCTTTGGCGTCGAAAGGCGGACGCTAGGAGGAGTCGGTTTGCAGGGGGGGGCGGGCGCGGGGGGGGCGCCAACGACCGCGCCGATTCCATCGCGGCCCGCTGCCCTTTCCCGGGGCTCTCAGGAATCCTCCAGGCCCAGTCGGCCTCGCAGTCGGCGCCGGCGTCGCGTCGCCCGCGAGCGCCAGCCGGCGGGCGGGCCGACCTTGTTGCGCATGTTTGTCGCGAGAGACCCGCGCGGGCCTCGCGCTGTGCCCGCGCCCCAGGGCGACGGCCCAGGCCTTTGTAGCCTCCCGCGCTGACGCGATGGCCTCGCGCGCGGCGCAGGAGCGGGCGCAGCCGACCGTTCGGCTCGCTTCCGCGCACTTCTCATGCGAGAACGCAAAGCCCCCCATGCTGCGCGCGCTTTGCGCGCTGAGCAATGCGATGCAGTTGCGACGGCCGCGCGTTCAAGTGGAAACCGCAACGCAAGTTTCCATTCCCGCGCGCGGGACGGGGTATGAACTTACAGATGCGCCGACGGTCGAGAACTCGCGCGCGCGCGCCCGCGCCTGCCATGTTGGGCGCGCGCACTGGGCCCGGAAATATGTGGCTCGGCCGCCCGATGCGCCCCAAAAAGCGCCCCGCCTCCCCCCCCGCCCCCCTCCCCCTCAAAACTCTTCCGCGCTCATGGAAAAACCACGCCGCCGAGGCGGGAGCTCGGGCCGCGGCCTGATGGCCCCCCGGGCACAGGGGAATCAAAGGAATCAGTACATAATCAAAACAGTATCGGCACATTTGCGACCCCTGATTCTAGCGGAATCAAAAGAATCAGCACGGAATCAATACGGAATCAAAGGAGGAATCGGCGATGGAACCAGGATCGGCCAGAACGGGGAAGTAGGCCAGAATCGGTGCCAGAACCCATGGAGAGAGGCCTTTTTCCCGCGAGTTCAGTGCGGCGGGTCCGCGGCGCGGGCGCGCCGCGCGACTTCGCTGGTTCAGCGAGGCGCGCAGTCGGCGTTCAGAGCGAACAGGTTGTTTTCAGGGCGATATCCTGGCGGCGCGCTGGCGCATTGCGCATTTGCGTATTCCTGGCGGGCCGTTTGAGGGCGACCCGGCAGCGTCGGCCGAATGGCCCGCAAATGCCGCGCGGCCGATTGCGCGCCCCATGCGGCCACGTCGACCGCAGTGTGCCGCGACGGCCGCGCGCCCCGGACCGCGCCGCTGCCGCGTTGGATTGGACGGCGCAGCGCCCTTCCTGCAAAAGTCGTCACATGCATATCGCGCGTGTCGAGCCAGCAGCAATCGCTCCCAGAAGCAGCCTTGACAGGCGCCCCATGCCCGTTGTCGCCCGCTTCCGATCCAAATCATAGTTTCTTAGGATGCGCTTGCGCGAATGTGAGCGCGCGGGCAAGTAACGCGCGCGCTTGGCGCAGCCCGGGAAATCCAACATGGAGCCCCCCGGGGGCGCGGGGCGCCAGCGACGCCTCCGCCCGCCTCCCGCGCGCCCGACCCCCCCCGCAAGCCGACTCCTCCTAGCGGACGCCAACGCTTCCATCGCCGCGGGGGTCGCAAGGCCGGGGGGCGCAGGCGGAGTTCGAGCAGCCGCTGGCCGCGCGGTTATCGCATTTGGGGGGCACCGAGGCATGGCGGAGCCTTTCGGCGAAGGCTCAGCGAATATCAAGCCAGGGGGAGCTACCGTCGCGCGCGCAAGGCGTGGGAGCAGGAGGCGCCCTCTTCGGGTCCGTCTTGCCTGGCCGCGGACGATCTGGGGGGCGAGAGCTGGCACGCACTGATGGCGGTGGGTGGCCGCATCAAGGCAGCAGGGGGAAGCTGGGTGCTTCGCGGAGATTCGAACGTCACCCCCCGAGACGCTCCTCAGCCGCGCAGACGCATGGTCGGCGGCGGTTGGCGGCGCAGTTGCGTCGGACCCCACGGGGGCGGGCGCTTGCTGGCTCGACCCCGCCGAGCCGCCCTCGCACCTAGATTGGTTCATCCTTTCGAGGGACATGTCGGACAGGGCATTGGGTTGCGTGATGGCGATGGACAAATTGCGCGGAGGCGGCAACATTCAGACCGCACCGACGAGCACGACTGCAGCTGGAGGCCCACGGGCCCGAGCCCTTGGACAGGCGCATGGCGGCGCCGAGGCCCTCCCCACAGACCCCGGCCCAGGGCCCGTTGGAGCCGTGGAATGGCGCGCGGGGGGGGGGGGCGCCCTCGCCCGCGGGGGATAGCCCGGGGGCGAAGACCGCGGAGGGTTTCGACGATTCCCGCGGCGAGCTTGTCGGCGAGATCGAGGAGGAGCTCATTTACATCCGCGCGGGTCCTTTTCATCATCACCGCCATCATCGCCATGGCGACCATCATCGTCATCACCATCATCATCACCATATGGGCCACTTTGGCTCCTGCACTTGCTGGGACGTGGCTTTGAACATTCACCTGATCCTCCGTTGCCAGGATTCGCTATGCCATGTCTCGGGCGCCTCGGCTGGCTGGAGGCGCAGGTCCTCGGCGGGCGCCGAGCTCATCTGACCATCAGTCAGGTTGCGGACGACACAAAGCTCAAATGCAGATTTGTTCTTTGTCCCGCTGGTGCTGGCGTTGCTTCTCCCCTTTTGTAAGCCCATCTTTGCGAGCAGCTCAGTCAGCTCCGAGGTCTCCTGGCTTCACGCGTCGTGACCGACCGTGGGCACCGATTATCATCGGGGCTTGCTGAGGTCTGTTTTTGGCTTCAACCCGTTCGGCCAGCTGTGGATCACAGAGGGGCTGGTCCTCCTGGACCTCCGGATCTTCGAGATGGAGATGGTGATGATGGTGGGTTCCCTCCCCCTGGTGGTTCTGGTGGCGGTGGGCGGCACCTTCGTCGACTTGCTGAGCATGGTAGTCTTGGCCCTTGGCACGCTCGCGGTGGCGATCCGTGGTCGCAGACTCGTTCGAGCGGGGCGGGATTCGGTCCTCCTGCTAAGGCCCCCCGTGTTCAGGCTGATCGGGTGGCCGTTCTTCTTGCAGGTGAGGTATGTGCTGTGCCAGATCATGGGGGCGACATCCGGCCGGGTGCAGGAGCTGCAGATGGTTGTGGTACTACTGACGTTAGTGGAGATGGCGCTCGCGAGTGCCCTGCTGGCCCTCATGTTGGCGCGGATCTACCAAGTCATTCTGAAGATCGAGGTGATGGTGATATTCTTCCTCAAGGCGTTCATGGTGCTGTTCGGCGAGTATGGCGCCCTCGGCACGTGGGAATACCTGCAGTTCAATTTCGAGAGCGTGCTGAACATCCAGTGGAGTTACCCGTCGTACCACCGCTCCCCTTCAACAAGATGGCACGCGAACTTCACCCTGAAATTCTGGTGGCTGCTGGAGCGCCTCTTCGTGAGCTCGATGTTGCTGATCTTCCTGAGCCTGATGCGGATCTTCCTGAGCGGCGTCAGGACCTCCTCTTTCATGGTGGGCCTACTGGTCTTCGAACTGTCAGTGACGATCATGCCGGTATCTTGGCTACAGTTGTTGTTAACTGTGCACGTGTAGATGAGATACTTCGTTCTCTTCGCCGATCGCCTGGTGGGCTTTCTGAGGGTAGGGCTGCGGAGAGCCGCCTCCTGAAGAGCGGGGCTGCATCTTTTGTGGAGCGGAGGGTCTGCCGCTCTGCTGTAGCTTCTTAATCCCGCCACGTGAGAATGCATGTTGCTGGGAGGTCCGATGTCTGTCTCATCAATTCCTGTGTTCGCCGCCTTTCACCGAGGATTCGTCAGGTTGCTGACATCATGCAAGATCCTGTCTGGCACGCTTCTTCGCTCGAGCTGGGAAGGGCCAGCACTATTTTACATCATAACGTCCAGCTGTTCGATTCGATTCTCATTGAGATTCAAGCCATGAGGGATTAACTGCTGTTGGTGGTGGCCCGTGGATTTGTCATCATTGTCGTCGTTATCATCGTCATCAGGAAACGTCCGGCGAAATATCACCGTCGTCGTCGTCGATGTCGGATTCACCATCATTGCTCGCCCGTCTGTGCCATGGATCCGCATGGGCAGGGCCCGCACGTTTCAGCGACAACTGAGATTCGCAAGCAAGCTCCGATGAGAAATATCACCGACGGCATGAACGAATTTTGGCAAGGAATTGCGGGTGGGTGTGTGGGATGGTTGTTTGAAAATGGGAGGACGTCACGCGCTGCGTAATTCAGTTTTTGCGCACCCGGCTGATTGAATGTACTACTCCGACGGAGCACCAGGTATCGTATCTGATCCCGTGCAGTACACTCCATAGTGTGCACAAGGTCGCTGTTTTGGGCTCGCACACTACACTCGCCCTTCCTTTTGCATTCTCGTGCGTTCAGGTTGCGCCAAATTTGCACGATATACCTTGCGTAGGAGCCGTGCCTGACCTCCCATGTTGTTGCGACGCGCCCGCATTCGCGGTTTTATTTTGAGTTGTTCGTTCTCACTATCTACAGGTCCGTGTGAAGAAAATCGAGGGGCCGTTCCTCAAGGTGACCCAGCAAGGCCCCATGTGGCCCCGCGACGGCCCCAGGAAGACCCCGGCCTTGTCTTGCTTCTGCCCTTGCCGTATCATGCCCCCCCGCAACCCCCGATTTGTCTCGCGTCCCCAAAATGCTTCTAGCCCATGATAACTAAAATCGCTGAGCCCCTGGGGTCAAACATGAGTTCCTTCTCCGTCGTCCTCGGTCTCATCGCGCTTATGTTGTGCTTGGGTAATCAGTGGGCTGCGTCTGTGGCCGAGTCTCCTTTCGCCGACGTCGTCGCCGCCGTCCCACCCCCGCCGACAGGGCATCGGGGCCGAACCCCCCGCGCCCGCGCCGCGCGCCGGCGGCAGGGCTGCCACGCCTCCAGCGGGCAGGTGCCCGCCACCGCCGACGGCGACTGCGATGGCGACGACTACGACGAACACGACGAAAACGACGGCGGACGCGGCGGCCAGCGCGGTTTGCTGCGCTCACCGCCACCGCTGTCGTCGTCGTCGTCGTCGTCGTCGTTGTTGTCGTCGTTTTGTCCTCGTCCTCGTTTCTGTCCTCGTCATTTTCCCCGTAGCGCCCCCTCGTGGCGTTTCTGCCGTCCGTCGCGCTCTCGTTTTTTTGTCGGTTCCTACGTGGCGTTTCTTTCTCCTAAGTTTCTTCCTCCTTTCTCTTCCATTTCTTCCTCCTCCTGTTCCTCCCTACTTCTCCTCTCTTTTCCTGCCTCCTCGTTGTCGTTGCCATCCCGGTCCCTGCTGATCTTTCCCTTTCGGCCTCCGTTTCCCTGGACATATGGAGGCAGGCGGCGTCGGGTTTGTTATTCGGCGCGTTCACGAAGCTGGCCAGGAAGCTGCAAGGCCGGTGCTGCAGGAAGTGAGCAGAATGGAAGATCGTCAACGCCACCACACTGCGGTCGCCCACGAAGAGGAGCATTTATGTCTCCGAGCACTGACGGACCCAGCGCTTTGGGCCGTTCGTGCCAGTGCGGATGCGATCGCGAGGCGCCGAGAAGAGCTTGACCGAGGATGAACTCCCAAGTGTCTGGTGTGATGCGGTGGAGCTGATCATCGGTTGCGTGGCGCCAGCCATTCTCAACTTTCCTCAAGGCTACATCGTCGCGTACGTCGGTCGTGGGGGGGGGGGCGCCACGGGGCTGACGTTCGCGCAGCGGGGCTGCACACCCGCATTGGCGCGTGCAGCTGCGGCGCGCAGGCTGACGTCCTGCCGCATCGCTTGGGCAACTCTTTGGGACCGCACAGCCCGCGACGAACGATCTGCTGGTCGAAGTTGCCACGTCTCCCCCGTGGCAGAGCCTCCCGCCCTTCCCCAAATCCTGTGTGCGCGTGCGGCCGTTGGGGAGGACGAGGCGGAAGGCTCATCCTTGTCCTCTGGGGTCTTGGTGGCAGGCGACGGGCCTGCTACGGCAGCCGACGTCCTCGAGTTCAGGAACGGGGGCTTGAACGTGTGTTTGTGTGTGTGCTTTTGTGCAGTCGCCAGCGACTCCTGGTGGAATCTGACATGGTCGAATGTGTCCAGTTGTTGCACTCGCGATGGGGCCGTCACATTGGCGGAGGAAAGTCAGTTCTCGCGTCTCCCCCTTCCGTTGCCAGCCATCTTTCCGCCTTTTATCCACAGCGCTTGGTGCAATTCGTGTGGACGCGTCCAGCACATTCTTGACCTGCGATAGTGATGCGGTCTCGCCGACACCGGAACAACACGCGCCCCCGATTTTTTACCTGGCGCAGGCCCGCGGCCGCGCTTGAAAATGCACACTTCGCAATGGCGCTGCTACTTTGCCGGAGTAGGAAAAGCGCGCGTGTGTGTGTATTTGCGTGTCATGGGGCCCTTGTGGCAAAGGGGCGGCCGTCGGTCCGCGGTGGTGGGGTGATTGTAAGAATCCTGAGGGGGTCTGTCGGCGCCCCAATGTTCGACGCTCGGCGCCCCAATGTTCGACGCTCGTTGGCGTCGGCCCACGCCGGCGCGAAGTGCTGGCGCTGTGGCAGTGGCGGGCCCTGGAGAGGGAATTGCAGCGACAGGACTCACGCTGCCAAGACGCCGCTTTAGGGTCTTTAGGAGAGTGAGCGGTGGGGGGGCAAGACGCAGGTAATTCGACGACATCTCGTCCCACCAAGGGTCAAGTGCGTGCTTGCGTGTGACCCCGCTCACATCGGCAACTGCATGGCTGTCTTGTGTTTTCCACGTGCGTCCGCTTCTGCGGATCTCTGCTTTCACGCATCAGCCTTCGTCTTGACCCCCATCTAACAGGGCCAGGTGGTACTTGGACCCATCTCGCCTGGCCGTTGGAGGAAACAGTTTGTTTACGTGTAAGTGTGTGTGTGTGTGCGCCTGGGAGGGGTGGTGCAGCTTCCACCGCCTAGATCCGGGGTTCACTGCGCACTCTCTGGCCGTCTTCAAGGGGTTCTTCGACTGATGCCCCACGCGTGGCGTCGACGTCATCGCTCTGCTGTGCGGGCCGCCCCCGGCGTCATCACGAAAGAGGAAATCCCCAGCGCGTCGCAAGTGAATGCCCCACGGTCCGACAGTCCTGGCTCCTCCCGTCGGAGGGCTGGCCCTCGCCAGCCCCCCAGCTGGACCTCTGGGGCCCGCCAGTGACCGCCTGTTGGCGCGCTCATTCTTCGCGGCCCGGGCTCGAGGCCGCGCGCCCCCTTGTTTCTTTTGTCGCCGTGTCAGACGCGGGCCATCTGGGCTCCGCGCTCGCCGCCACCTTGGCCAGTGCTTCCGGAAAGTGCCCGCCTGAGCTGGGGCCGCCTGTGAGCGTGGCGGCCATGCGTCGACCGCCAGGACGCGGGCCATCTGGGCTCCGCGCTCGCCGCCACCTTGGCCAGTGCTTCCGGAAAGGGCCCGCCTGAGTTGGGGCCGCCTGTGGGTGTGGCTGCCACGCGTCGATTGCGGTACTCTCGCCTGGCTCGCCCGCGCTCCTCCCATGGGCGTGTTCCGATCTCTGCGGTTGCCGCCGCGAGGAGATTTTCCGCCAGTGCTGCAGTTCGCCGCGGGCGCAGCTTCCGCAGCGTGGCGCCTCCTACCCACTGACCACCTCGAGGGCGCTCTTCGCCTCCTCCGAGCCAGTGTCCATCTCGACGCTGCCCCATTCGACAGCGCGCCGTCCGCGGCGTCATCCGCTTCCCCTCCTCCCACGACACGGACAAATCCGACGTAGCCCCGTGCGACCAGTCCCAACCGTGCGCGGCCCACTGTCCGCCCAATCCCCCGTCGCCTCTCTCCCGCGGCAGGGCCCCCTGATCGGGGGCCCCCGCGGCTTGGCCCAGGTTCACGCCCCCGTGTCCGCGCCGCCAGGCTCGCCGAACACTTTTTGAGCACCGCCCGCCCTGCGCGCTCCGGATGAGCCACGCCCCGCGCAGTTGGGCAGACCGACCGCCTTCCTCCCGTTTTCGGGGCCATTGCTCGCCTCCACTGTCAGCCCTGTGTTTTCTCTATGACCGCTCTCGATTTCCACCCCGCGCCCAGCCTCAAGCGCTGGGGCGCCTGCCTCTCCTGCCGCTCGCCCCTCGCGATGATGGGGCAGGCGGCCATGCCCCCCGAGTAGCCCAGGGACCCAGTCCCCCTCCCGGGAGATGCTATCTTCGACGCCGACGTGCCGCGGTTTCCTTCCGAGAGCATTGGGGCCGCATGCGCCGCCCACCCCAGCGCCCAAGGAATGGTCAGTCCAGCGGCCCCCCGCTGTTTCGGCCGCGCCACGCCGGCGGCCGCCTGTTCGACGCCGTCGCGACTCTCGGCCGCCCTGCTGGTTTCAGCCCGGAGGCCGTGCACCCCTCTGGCCCCCCGCGGGCCCCCCGCCGCCCCTCGGCCCCCGTGAGACGCCCCTGGCGCGGGGCCACGGCGACTTGCCTTCGCCTCCCGACCGTAGCGCCATCCAAAGTTTCGACTGCATTATTTGTTTTCCCACCGCAGGACCCCTCCGCGCCGCGCGACGGCGACGGTGCCAATGACGAACGACAGCACAACACGGTCATGAACCCGCTCGGCCCTCTCGCCCGTCCGCTGGCCCGAGCAGGGCCGAGATCGAAAATGCCTTCCGCGCGGCGTTCAACGAGTGGCTGGAGTCCGCGGGCCACCAGGCTGATGATCTGCCTGTTCGGCCCGTCGCCCCTGCTGCTTCGAGCGCGGATCTGCCCGCTCTTGGCTCGGGCTGGCCGCCCGCCCCGCCAGCGCCCTCGCAGCAGGTCTGCCACCTCATCCGGGCTCGACTCTGTCTCTTCAGCTGCGCGGCCCTCGCCCGCCCTACACCGGCCCCTGTCCCGCCTGACCCGCGGCGGCCCATTGTCTCGCCCGGCGTGGCCCCGATGCCGTCGTCGACCAGCTGTGCTTCTGCCGCGGGCCTTGCGAACTGTTGCCTTGCCCCCAGCGCGGATCTCCACGCCTTGCGTAGCGCTGGTGCGCCTCGCGGGCTGCTCGCCCGCCCCTCCGTCGCCCCGCTGGCATGTCGCCTCGCCTGGGCTTGACCTGGCCCCGGTTTCTGCTGCTCGCCCCCGCCCGCCCCCCTGCGGCGCTGCCGGGCCCGCGGCGGCCTCCCCCGCCCAGCGCAGTCTGCCTTGGGCGATCCGCCGGGGGGCCTTCGATGTCGATCCCGCGTCGTTGACCTTGCTCGCGGTGCTGGCTCCGCTCGCCCCTGGCCCTGCCCTGGCCTTGCCGGCCCGGCTGGGCGGTCTGCCCCTGCTCTGCCCTTGATCGGCCCCGGCTCGTCGCGCCGGCTCGGCCCGCTTGCGTTCGCGATCGCTTCGGTTCGATTCGCTGGGGGCTTCTCGGCGTCGATCGCCGACTCGGCTTGCCCCCGCCCCGGGGCCCGCTCCGCCCCGACGCGGCCCGCTGCTTTCCTTGGGTGATGTCCGCGCTTTCGGCGCCCGCGCCACCCATGGCCGCGCGTTTTTTTTCCTGTCGGCCCGCCGCGCTGGCGAGCGCCCCCGCGGCGCGCGCAGACGATTGATGCGCTGGCGGCGCGGGCCCGCCCTGGCGGGCCCGCGCCGTGGCCGACGACGTCGCCGTTGCCCTCCCGCCGGGCCCTGTCCCCCACAGTGCCGTCCGTCGCCCGTAAAAGGAAAACTCAAGTAATTTGTTCCCAGCCCTTTGGCCGCCCCCCCCTGTCTTCTGGCAGGGGCTCGCCCTACCCAGAGACCCCGCGCTCCATAAAAATGGGGCGCGGATGATGAAAACCGGGCGCGCCCCATTTTTGGATTCGTCAGTCCAAAATGGGGCGCGTTTGCCTGGCGTCACATGAAAGTGCGCCCCATTCAGGGCATCGACGGCGACCGATATTGATGGTGGTCGCTCCCCATTTTCGGAGCCGCGTCGCTCCCCATTTTTGTTACGGTCGCTCCCCATGTTTGCCAGGCTGGCTGCCTGACGTTTGCCAAACGTCAGGCAAACGTCAGCCTGACGTTTGCCTGGCGTTTGCCTGGCGGTTTCACCATGATCGCCATCGTCACCGCCATCGTGATCATCATCGCCGTCATCGTCATGGGTAGTATCATCTCCTTCATCATCAACAGCACCGCCATGGTGGTCAACATATTCATCATACTTGTCAGCATCATCATAATCAACAGAGCTAGATAGTAATATAGTGATATAGATAGTGGTATAGATCGATAGTGCGATATATAGTGATATCAATTCCGAGACAGCAATATCTATACAATCAACGTCGCAGACAGTGAAACGGTGAGAGACATAGCGAGATAGCAAGGTAGTGAGATAGATAGTAAACCTGTCTGCTGCACTGGGGCAGCTTCGTGGCACTGCGAGCGGGGAGGCGCGGAGGGGGAGGGCAGAGTATAGCGAGGAGGGGGGGGTGAGGGGAATGATGAGGAGGACGGTAATAGGCATGAAACGAAAAAGGGGGAGGGCAACAATGTTGATGATGGTCCTTGCTGTTGTGTTTTAACTCGCAAGAGTTCTGGGTGTTTCCAGACCTGCGCCCCCAATCACTCGCAGGGTTTTGGGCGTTATCCCGACCTGCGTCCCTAGAGCCCCCTTTGCAAGGTTCTGGGTGTTATCCCGACCTGCGCCCCCAAACCATGTGCAGGGTTCTGGGCGTCATCCCGACCTGCGCCCCCCTGTCTGGGCCTTTTGGCTATCATGCAGTGTAGCGTAGTTATTGGGCCAATGGACCCCAAACAGTTCACGGCCAGTGGACCCCAAACAGTTGACGGCCAGTGGACCCCAAACAGGTGCGTGGACCCCGAACAGTGGACGGCCAGTGGACCCCAAACAGGTGGCGAGTGAGGTGACGGCCAGTGGACATGGGCGCCACTGCTCGAACCACGTACCACGGTGCAGATCGTGAGTATTATGCTCCTCACGCCACATATTGCTGTCCCGACGCGCGTGGACCCCGAGACAGTGCACGCGCGTGGACCCCAAACAGTGCGCGCGCGTGGACCCCAAACAGCGCGCGCGCGCGTGGACCCCAAATAGTGTACGCGCGTGGACCCCAAACAGTGTAAAACGCGACAAGAAACAACAACAACAACAACAACAACAACAACAACAGCAACAAACACACACACACACACACGCACGCACGCACACACACACACACACGCACACACGCACACACACACACACACGCACACAACTCGCACGCCATTTGCAATACACACACGGTAGCTAATGTTACAGTGTGTTCAGATGGTGTGGTGTGTTCACTTTGTGTTAGGTCAGCGCGTGTGTGTATGTGTGCGTGCTTGTGTGTGCGCGTGCGTGCTCGTGATCCCCATGGTCATTATTGTTCGAACTCCCTTTTTCTTTTTGTTTTGTATTGTGGCCTCATCCTGTGCACCTCTTTTAGTTCGTGCAGATGTCAGCTGGCAGCGTCGCCCCCGCAGCAGCGGTGCCCACGCGGCACGCTGTCGCTGATGTGGACGCCACGTGTCTCGGCCAGGAGCTCAAGCGTTATGTCGTCAGTGCTGGCACAAAAACCAGCTTTGCTCTGCACTCATACCAGTACCTGACCAGGGGCAGGGCTGTGCATGCCCGCTCGTTGCACCTCATGATGCCCCTGGTCGAGGTGCTGCTGAAGAATATCCCCTCGGCTGAGATCAAGTGGTCCCAGCTGCGCGCAGCGTGTTTGTATGTGATCGACAGGCGCCCGCGGCAGCTAAGCCAGGGTGGAGGGGGAGGATGGGGGAGGAGGAACGGCAGGTTTGCATTTCTATATCGGGAGAGACGGAAGAGACGGGAGATGTCGGTCGGATGTTTAGGGGCAACAACCACACGCAGGCTGACGTGTGAGGGGTGTGCCAAAATGGGCGCGGTGGCGCCATGTGAGCGCAGCCATTTGTGCCTTCGCTGGAGCTGCCGATGGGGCCACGAAACGTGTGAGGGGTGTGCCGAAATGGGCGCGGTGGTGCCGTGGGGGCGCAGCCCCTGGGGCCCTCGGTGGAGCTTCCGATGGGGCCACGAAGCGCTGTGCTGGGTGCGCTGAATTGGTGGGCGCGCGGGTGGCAGAGGCAGAGATTGGAGGAGGAGGGGGGAGGAGGGGGAGGCGGAGGAGGATGAGGAGGGGGAGGAGGAGGGGATGAGGAGGGAGGAGAAAGGAAGAGGAGGAGGAGGAGCAGGAGGAGGAGTAAGAAGAAGGAGGAGTAAGAAGGAGGAATGAGGAGATGAGAGGAAGAGACGATGGGCGCTGTCTCTTCAAAGCGAGGACCCAACACCACAATATGGACGTCTGAACGCCGCATCAGGCTGACGTTTGTCTGACGTTTGTAAAACGTCAGGCTGACGTCGGTCTGATGTCTGAAAAACGTCAGGCTGGCGTCGGCCTGACGTCTGAACGCCATATCAGGCTGACGTTTGTCTGACGTTTGCGTCAGGCTGACGTTGGCCTGACGTCTGAACGCCATATCAGGCTGGCGTTTGTCTGACGTTTGTAAAACGTCAGGCTGACGTCGGTCTGATGTCTGAAAACCGCCAGGCTGACGTCGGCCTGACGTCTGAACACAACATCAGGCTGACGTTTGTCTGACGTTTGTAAAACGTCAGGCTGGCGTCGGTCTGGTGTATCAAAAACTTCAGGCTGACGTTTGCCTGGCGTTTTTCAAACGTCAGGCATGCGTCAGCCTGGCCTTTTTCAGACGTCAGGCTGGCGTCGGCCTGGCACGTGTCAAACAACAGCCCCCCCACCCGCGCCCAGGTTCCCTCGATGCTGCAGGGAGCCAGAGACAATGCCCTCACTGCAGAGGGCGGGCAGCCTCGCGGAGAAGCTGTGCGTTGTGCTGAAGCACCTCCGCAGGCTTCGCGATTCATCGATCAAGTTGCGGCAGGCCACGCTCGGATATTGGAAGGAGGGGGGCGGCGGTGGCGGTAGGATTTGTGGAGGATGGATGGTGGGGAAGGAGGCTTGGGGTGGCGAGGGGGGGGGGAGGGGGGGATGGGGGGAGTGATGGCGATGAGGTGGGGGGCAAGAGGTGGGTCGCGGGAGGTCGGGGTGCGGGTGGTGGATGAACAGGGCGATGATTCTGATGATGAGGAGGATGAGGAGCAGGACTGAGGATTCTGCTGATGATGAGGAGGCTGATGAGGATGATGATGACGATGATGAGAAGGATGGTGAGAAGGATGATGAGGATGAGAGTGAGGGTGAGGATGAGGAGGATGAGGATGAGGATGGCGCGTGAGTCGGATTCGGATGATGATGCGGAGGGGGTGGCGACGACCGCGGCGACGACGGCGGCGGCGGCGACGATGGCGACGATGGCGGCGTCGAGGATCAGGAGGATGAGGAGGAGGAGGAGGAGGAGGAGGAGGAGGAGGAGTAAGAGGAGGAGGAGGAGGAGGAGGAGGAGTAAGAGGAGGATGAGGGGGAGGAGGAGGAAGCTGGGGGATGTCGAGGATGATGAGCACAACGACGATAACGATTCCGATGACGGCGACACTCGCCAGGCGACGGCCGACTGCAGCGACGCCGAGATCGACAGCATCAACTACTACCTCCACCTCATGGGGTCGAGCGATCGCATCGAGGCGCGCGCGGGGGATGAGGGAAGCGAGGATGGCGAGGAGGGCCCGAATGGGAGATGGTGAGTAAGAAGATGATGGGAAGGTGTGAGACGGGAGTCGGGAGAGAGGGGAAATGAGGAGAGGGGGGGGGGGCGATCGGGGTGGAGACGAGGGCGAGAGGGGAAGATGCGGAGGAGGAGGACGAGGAGGAGCTGCGGAGGAGGCATCTGATCTGAGGGGGGGCGATGATGCTGCGGTGGATAAGGAATAACAGACGGGGGGTCTGACGATGGGGCGCAGGGAAGGCGGATGAGGATGATGAGGAGGAGGAGAACGAGGGCGGGGTGCCAGATGATGAGGAGGGCGATGGCGACGTCGCTGTGCCCCCCCTTTCCCCCCCTCGGGGCGACCGACGTGAGCGCGGAAAGAATGAGTACGATGCCCAACAGCAGTTCCTGTGCATGTTGAACAGGACTCGCGGTCCACGCCGCCGCGGCCTCTGTCTGTTTGAGACAGACGGCCGCCTGCCCAACAGCGGCCGCTGCTGGCTTGGGACAGCATGTATTGTTGGGCAGTGTACCTATGTTTTTTTCGTACCCTTTTCGGGCGCCCAAATCCCCCGTGCCCGCGGAGGTTGGTTCGGAGGTCGTGCGCAACGCCGCCGACGAGGACGACGAGTCAGGCGGCGAGGACGGGGGGGCCGAGGAGCCCGCCAAGGGCGAGGTGGTCGAGCTGCCGAAGGATCGATCCCTCCCCGCCCATCCTAACAGCAGCAGTTGTTGCAGTACAGCTGGACCGACGTATGAAGGTCGAGGTCGGTTCGGGGGGGGTGCCCTATTGTTCTTCGTGTTTGTTTGATGTCCTTGTGCATCATGGGGGAAGGCGCCCTCCAATGTTCTTCTGTTTCGGTTGGCGGAGGGCCTCGTGTTCTTGAAGGGTGCTCTTCGGTCCTAGGTCCAGCGGTAGTAGCAGTAGCATTAGCAGAGTTGTATTACTGGTAGTATTAAGTGTAGTTGTAGTCGCAGTATCAGCAGCTGCTAACAGTGACGGTGGCAGTATCAGGCGCAGCGGCAGTATTGAACGCACCAGCAACAACAGCAGCACCAGCAGCGGCGGCAGCAGCAGCAGCAGTGCACTTAGTAGCAGTAGTACAAGGAGCAGTCGTTTCAGTAGTTGTGGTAGTAGTAGTGCGACCGCAGCAACCGTTGTGGTTATAGTTGTGGGCATTTGTGGGCAGTTGCGGCAGCAACCGTTGATGTTGTAGCTGTGACAACGGCGGGGCGGCGACGGCGACGGCGGCGACGGCCCGCGCCGCGAGGAGCCCGCGCCCGCCGACGACTCGGACAGCAACGACGAGGAGGCGAAGGACGACGAGGAGGCGAAGGACGACGAGGAGGCGGAGGACGACGGCGTCTGCATGGACCTGCAGGCATTCCTCCCGCCGCCTGCGGAGGGCGAGGGGGATGATGGCGAGGGCGAGGATGAGGAGGGGGATAATGGTGAGGCGGATGGCGAGGAGGATGGGGGTGAGGGCGAGGATGAGGAGGGGGATGATGATGGGGAGGAGGATGAGGAGGAGGATGAGGAGGGGGAGGAGGAGGAGGAGGAGGGGAAGGAGTCACGAGCTCATAGGACGACGCGCCGAGTTCGGGTCGGGCCATGCAGTAGTAATAGTGGCGGTGGTGGTGGTAGTAGTAGTAGTAGTAGTAGTAGTAGTAGTAGTAGTAGTAGTGGTAGTGGTAGTAGTAGTAGTAGTAGTAGTAGTAGTAGTAGTAGTAGTAGCATCGGCAGTAGTAGTAGTAATAATAGTAGTAGTCGTCGTAGTAGTAGTAGCACCCGCCAGACAATGTGGATTAGGCACCGTCCGTGACTAGGAGCCCGCGGGGAAGAGGCGGGGAGGGGGGTCGGCCTCCCTTGCGGTGGACGCAGGAGCAGGAGGAGGAGGAGGAGGAGGAGGAGGAGGAGGAGGAGGGGGAGGAGGGGGGAGGAGGAGGAGGAGGAGGATGAGGAGAGGGAGGAGGAGGAGGAGGAGAGGGAGGACGAAGCTGAGGAGGAGGGGGAGGATAGGAGGGTGAGGGGGAGGAGGGGGATGATGAGGAGCAGGAGTGCGAGGAATGAGGAATATGGGGCCACGATGAGGAGGGGGGAACACGATTCGGATGAGGATAACGAGTGAGGGCGCACGCATTGTTTCGACACGCGTAAACGATGCTGCTGCAATACGCCATCCCGTCACATGCCCCATCCTTCAAAGTGCGCGCAGGCGTCCCATTCGTATGGAATGGGACACTGCACGCACTTAGAAGGATGGGAGCCGTTGCATTTACGGACATAGTCAGTTTCGATCGGGGCACCCTCGATGTTGGCTGGCAGTTTCGCCAGGGACATCCTCGGCATTCTAGGCGTCGGTGGGCCCCGTGTCCGTTGCCGATTTCGGCCCAAGCTTGGGTTCCATTTTCTCGGGGATCGGCCGACAGCGAAGCTGACGACGCGATGGCGGCCACCCCTGATTCGCCTGTGGACGTGGACGTGTGCGCTCAGTTCGGCTTCTGCCCCCATCGCTGGCATCGCGTGCAGTCTCGCCACAACGCTTCATTGGCCAAGCTCGTGTCGCACGTGATTCCCGTGCTGTGGTGCTTCGCCCCCGAGCAGCGCGACCTTGTCGCGCTCGAGGTCAAGAAGCAAGGTGGCGAGGTGAGCGGGACCTGCGAGCACGGCTCCACCATGTTTTTCGATTCGGATCACGGGTGGGCGTGGGACGTCAGGGGGGTCCCTGGCTTCACTCACCTGTTGCGCTTGGCCATGCGCGTTCGTGCAGGCGGCCTGGCGTGGATCAAGCCTGACACGTGGATGTGGATGTACCACCACAAGCACGTCTCGCAGCGGGACGATGCCAACCCAGAGGGTGACCTGGCGAATCCGCTCGTCATCGGGGCGAACGTCGCCGTCGAGCGCTTGTGCACGGTGTCCATCATCATGTGGTTACGCGAGGTGCACTTGGTGTGGGAGCAGCCGCCCAAATCGAGCGTGTGGCAGTTTCCTCCTGTCTCCAAGTTGGTGTCGAACGTGCTCACGTTCCAGACCAAGGTCTGGTGTGTCTCCGATGACGCGACCAAGCCTTACGACACGAATCTGTTCCACAGCGACGCGCAGTTTCGCGAGCTGGAAGGGGTCACCACGACGAAGACGATGTTGATGTGGATGCGGATGATGATGATGATGTTGATGATGATGATGAGGATGATGGTGATGGTGGTGATGATGATGATGCTGATGATGCTGATATCGCTGCATATGATGGTGATCCTGATGCTGATGCTGATGCGGATGATGATGATGATGACGATGATGATGATGATGATGATGATGACGACGACAATGATGGCGATGAGGATGAGGATGAGGATGAGCATGAGGATGCTGAGGCGGAGGAGCAGGAGGAGGAGCAGGAGAAGAGGAGGGGGAGGATGGGGGAGGATGGGACCTCGCAAGGGCGCGTCTGCCGCGGTGGAGCGCTGGCAAGTGATCGTCAAGATTGGGGTGCTTGCCAAGAGCTTGCACGACCTCCATGGGCGCCAGCGCAACATGTTTTCGTATGTGAGGACGCTCCTGGAAGAGCCCCCCCCCGCCCCTCCACCCCAACTATACTGATGCGTGGCGGCGCCGATTCGGGGACAGGGGTCGACCTGTCGACCCAAACTGCCGCCGCCACACACAGAACTTGCGTGTGGGAGGAGGCGTGGGTGGGGGGCTCTTCCACAGAACGCCAGATCGCTCGGGCGCAGCGTCGGCGGCGACACCGTCGGCCTCGTCGGTTTCGGTGGGGGCGTCGCCGAGTTGCGAGGCAGCGTCCGACGGCGCGCCGCGCCCAAAGCGCCGCCGTCGCTCATCCAAGAGTTCCCCGCACGCTCCATCGACGGCAACGCAGGGCACCCCGCCATCGACTGCGCCGACGACGAGGCCCTCGGAGACCCCGCGGTCGCCCGAGCCAATGGGGGACCCAATCGCCATCTCGCCCGACAAGGTGGCCTCGTCTACACCGTCGACCCCGTCGGCCCCGCCTGCACCTTCGGCCCCGCCTACGCCAGCACCGGCGCCGTTGAGTCCGACCCCGATGAGCCCAGGCGGTGTCGACCTCAGCGACAACAGTTTGAAGGAGTTGGGCATGTGGATGAAGTGCAGCCGCTGTTTCTGAGTGCACGCCCACGTTCTGCAGAGGCATGCTCGCGCGGCTCGCGCGTTCGCCCAGCAGCTGGGCGAGTCCTTGGCATCGCTCGGACGCGTGCGTTTTTTTTTTTTCCGCAGTTCACACCGCTGACGGGTGGGGCTATTTGTCAGGTATGATCCACGGTGATGTGGATCAGTAGGTTGGGTCGCAGGACTTGGGGTTGCTGTCCTTCTCGCCCCGTGGCACTCATCATGCATCCATCCATGGCATCGTCCGCCTGCGGCCGTGTTCGGGGGCCGAACGTGTGATCGATGTGCAGCGCATGTTTAGACTATAGCGGGCAAGCTGTGTTTGGGAATGCAACCACGCAGTAGGTGATTGCATTGAACGTGCAAGCTGTGCTTGGGGATGTGTCGTGCAAACTAGCTGCATTTAACGTGCGAGCCGTGTCATGGACGAGTGCAACGTGCAATATATGTTTGGAAATAAACGTGCAAACTTCCATGAACACGTCAGTCTGTCGGTCTGTCTCTTCCTCCTCATCCTCCCCCTCCTCGCCCCCGCCCTCGCCAACCTGCCCCCCCCGTCATTCCCCGTTTCCCGTCTAGCGTGTCGTCCGTAGCCCGTGCCTCACGCCCCCCTGTCCTCACCCCCCGTATATCCCGTTTCCCGTCTCACACTTGCCCATCCTCATCCTCCTCGCCCTCTCCCCCTATGCCCCCTTCGTCGCCAGTCCCTCCTCCCCCTCGTGATGTTATCGTAGCGCCGCCGCTCCCTCCGCGATGCGCCGCCCGCCCCGTCGCCCACGCCAGGCTCTCGGGAAATGGATGTTCGCCCAGAAGCGTGAGGCGACAGCCGTCAAGACGGCGAAGGTGACGGGGTTGCACAGCAAGGGGGTCAGCGAGGCGGACCTGCTCGACATGGCCAAGGCCGCCTCGCCACTCCCGACTAACGAGAGGGATCTCAAGGATTGTTTTCCTGTTTTTTGGCACGTAATGATGGTGATAGGGGGATGTGGATGATCGGAATGAATATGAGGACAGGGTGAGTGGGTGAGCAGAGAGGGCCAGAGAGGGTGGGTGGGTGGGTCCGCATCGTCGCATGGAAACACAGCTCGATCGAGGATGAGATCGGCATCGGCTCCGACAAAAGAAAGATGACCAAGACTGCCAAGAAGGTCGAGGTCACCACCGCCACCCCGCCCCCCAAAGTCAAGCCCGCATCGGCCCAGAAGACGGGGGTTAAGAAGCCAAAAACAGCAGCATCGAGCAAACCATCGTCGGGCGTGGGTGGCTCCACGTGGCTGCCTAAGAAGGCGCATCATCCGTTGTTTGGCGGGTTGTATGCCGTGTATGCGTCTAAGAAATCCTACTGTGTGCACAAGCCTGATGAGGGGTCCAAACCGACGCTCTTGGTGGAGACAACGGAGTCGAAGACCACGACCCACGCCACCGCGCTTCGGGATCTGATGTTGGCCAGTTGTAAGAAGGGCCTCAACAAGGCTCAGACAGTCTCACTGCGCAATTCGATGGTTCCTTCTTATCAGTAGAAGTCGAACGCGTATGATGAGGACAGAGGGCAGGGATAGTCGGTTGGGATGAGATAGATATGCGGGGATTGGTGTCCAGGCGCCCGAGGCGATCGCATCTCTAGAGCGTGGAACGGTGGCCAGGGAGTGCCCTGCTCCGCGCCCACATAGCGTGCTGTATCACATGCTCTAATGTTAGGAGCGGTGCCGATGCGGTGTCGGCGCGAGGGCGCTCCAGCTGCATGTGAGCTGCCAGGTGTAGCACTGACAACTATGCGCATGCAAAAATTCACCCCGCTTGAGCTAAAAAACCATGACAGATTGACCGTGACATCGGGTTGCGCGACGCGGGTCGCGCAGGCACAGTGTCTCGGCGAGGCGAGAGTTTCTCGGCGGGGCAGAATCTATCGTCCAGAGTTTCTCGGCGAGGGCCGTGTCTGTGGCCAGAGTTTATTGACGAGGCAAGTCTTGGAGCGACGTTGGCGATGTTTGGGAACCTGAACACGCCATGATGTGCAAGCTATGTTTGGGAGTCGGACGTGCGAGCTATGTTTGGGTTTGCAAGGCACAACGCTGTTGGACTAGAATGTGCAAGCTGTGCTCGGGAATACACAACTCAGTATATGATTGGACCGAAAGTGCAAGCAGTGTTTGGGGATTTCGCGCGCAAGCTATGTTTGGGAATTTAATGTGCAGGCTGTATTTTGCAAGCTAGGGTTGGTGAATAATCGTGCATGCTATGTTTGGGGATGTATCGTGCAAGCTGGTGTTGGGGATGTCTCGTGCAAGCTGTGGTTGGGTATGCACCGTGCAATAAATGTGTAATGTGAACATGTCAGTGCAAGCTATGTCGAGCTTGGGGCTACAATTGTGGCTGTATTGTGTAATGCGATGTGCTGAATGACTATGAGATCGTACGTCAACATACACACGTCTATAATGACAAGCAAATGCATGCAACATGAACTACCGATGTTTCATTATGCCATACATAATGACATAGTAAAACCATATATGCGTATTGCTGACATACACTGACATACTTGGCAACATAACGAGACAGTGAAACAGTATGGTATATAACATGTAGTTATGAAGTTATTTCGCCTATACACAGTCATAAGTTATACATACACTCATAACGCATCACAAATAACACTACATATAAAGTTTTATAATTGGTAATATACTACATATATTTAGTTAAAAATCCGTTTCGGTGTTTTAATTAATGAACTCGCTACTATATGTTAATATATGAGTCTGGTATATATATATGAAGTTTGTCTGACGTTTGATACCATATCTGACGTTTGCCTGACGTTTGCCTGACGTTTGATAAACTATCTGACGTTTGCCTGACGTCAGGCTGTTTTATCAAACGTCAGGCAAACGTCAGATATGCGATCATACGTCAGACAAACGTCAGGCAAATGTCAGAATACTAGTTTAACACATTGATGCTAATTAGTTATTATTGAAAATAAAACAATAGTTTAGCAGCCATTTACGTGTTCAAATAATGTATATTCACCCACTTATAACCATATGTTCAATTACATATGTCGTATATTGCAGAACCTACTGTGTATAAATCGACATTGTTGTTATTACATAGATGTGTATTCTAATAACACACACGTAGTTTAACGTGAGTGCAATGCGTATGTATAAGTGCAGTTTCCAAACTAACCTGTTAGCATACCATGTGTGATCACATTAATATGCGTGTAAGAATGTGTGCGTGTGTGCGTGTACGTCTGGCGTATACCTGTGCTCGAGACTGCTGCGCCCTCGGTGCGCTCGCCGTGGCCCGTGTTCTCGCCCCGCTGAACTTCGTTATCTCCGTCGGTGCCATGGCGCCGAAAAAGGTGATGAAAACCATTCGGAAGTCGAAGGCCGCGGCGAAGAGCAAGGCGAAGGCGAAGACCCCGACAGCAGCCGAGACCAGCATCGTGCCCTACGGCAAAGCAGGGACACTGCTTTTTTATGATATTTCATTTAGCATGGCTGGCGATGACGATGGGAAGTGATCACTGCATGGGCGAGGAATGTGATGATGATGTGCACGGATCGGATCGTGGGGGGGTGAATGTACCATACGGGGTTAAACCGCGATGCTGGATGTGACATGCCGAGATGAACTGGAGCACGGGTGACATATGGTGACGGGAAATCTGGGCGATACATGAGGAACGAGCTGGTGTATTGAAACATGATGATATATGATCGTCGTCGAATGGTTGCGCATTGATGAATGGGATGATGGGGGGGATGATGCTGACGAGGAGGATGATGAGGAAGTGAGGAGGAAGACTTGGGCGGCCATGCGTACCATGAACTATTACAGCAACCATTGGTTTGTTTCGCGTGCTCGTTGCCGCCATACTTCCCCGTCGGTATATGATCCCCCCCCCCCCCCCTCCGCGCCCATCCCGCTGCGTTGATCCCAGGGGCGCGCTGGCGAAGCTCATGAAGAAGGCGCAGGGCAAATCGTTCGACGAGAGATGGGAGCTGTTCTGGACTGCTTGTTTATGCCCGATATCGTTGCCTCAGCAGTTTCGATCGATGACGATCGGCGTCGGCCATGTTTCGCGGTCGCGTGACCAATCGTAAATGACGGGGTGTCGGGGGTAATGATGATGAACTACAGTCGGGGTGCTGAAGAAGGAACCTTTTTCGATTGGGATGGGCTCCATGTTCCTTGGTTGTCTGGCTGTTTGCCTTAGTCTGACCTTCGGTGTTCGAACGGAAATCGAGGTTGAACTTAAGGAAAGACGGTGCCTCGTTCAGTATTCATCGTTCCTTAGGTCAGCGCCCCGACTGTATGAGAGGAGCGGATGGGGTGACATATGCGATTGGGACACGTGGGTGCACTTGAACATGCGACATGCGAGATACATGTGTGATCATAGTTGTCGCATCCGCAAATTATCGAGGACCGTTTCGGCTGATGTGCCCGATAACGCCCGCTCTCAGCAACGAGGGCAACCCCGACGAGCCGACGCAACTCAAGGCGTTGTTTTCGCCTGATGAATTGAAGCGCTTGTACGGCCAGTTCGCCACGGCGCGCGGCAAGAACAAGAAGGCGGCAGATTCCTACAAGACGGCGACCGCTTTTTTATTGCTTTCTTGGGTGTTCCCTCGATTGCGACTTATACTATGGCATTGTGCGTTGCAGAGGCCATGGTCTTTATATGTTAAGGTATGTAGGTCTCGTGTTGCTGCAATTTGCAGGGTTGCCGATGTGTTGGGGTTGGTGCGTCCATTGATGTTGCGATGCATGTGTTTGAGACGTCGCTTGCTCGGTGCCCCCCAAACGCCGCGTGAAAATGCTGCCGCTCTATAGGCGATTGAGGCGACGGCTGGCACGAAGAACGAGTCCAAGCTCAAATTGCTGGGCGGGTGGATGAAGGACCCGTCAGCTGTTTTCGCGATTGCGACAGCGCGTGCAGACGTTGATCTATATGTAGTGGCGTTTATATACGCACATAGATGTATGAAGGGGGGAGTTGGGATGATGTGGGTCGGCGTGTGTTGATATAGGGAGATGGCTGATATATATATATATATGGAGTATATCGCCGACGAGATATATACATATATATACATACATACGTATACAGGGATGGGGATGATGGGGATCTGCATGCGTGGATGCGCACTAGGTTGTCGATGACATGAGCTCGGCGCATTCAGTTGCAAGCTTTGCAGTGCGACGGCGGGCGCGGCGATATTTCCTCTCCTCGACATGGCCTCCTCTCTACGCCATCTCCCCAACGCTCATTCCCGAAGTCAAAGCGCGTGGCCAGGACCCGCAGTTCGAGGAGGCGCACTGGCCCGTGGCCATCGGCATCGGCTTCCAGGAAGAGAGCTCGGCCAAGAAGGAGTGGAAGAGCGAGCGCCAGCTGCGGCAGAAGTACGGCGACGACGAGGCTGAGGAGCTCATGGGGATCCTCAGGCGTCGCATCCTGGTTTGTGGTTGTCGAAACGTCACCGCGCGACGCCGATTCGTCTGGGCGGGTGGGGTGACATGTTTGATATGGCCAGGCATCGCGGCCATGACGTGCAGTTTACGCGAGTTGAGGATGATGCTTGCGAATTAGAGGTGCGGGACGGGATGGTGATAGTGGAGATGATGAGTGGCGGGGTGAGGGTGATGAGGATTCTGGGGATGGCGAAGGTGCGGATGATGAGTACAAATGTCGCCTGGATGCCATCTTAGAGGCGTTTCGGACAGTCTTGAGCCGAAACCTTGTGCGAGTAAGATTGCGTTCTGCCGTGGGGCGGGCCCGCCCTCCAGCCAGGCGCAGGCGCAACCCGATCAACCCGAAGCGCAAGCAGTGGCAGGACGTGACCGAAGAGGAGTTGAAGACTCTCCGCAGGCAGCGGTTCACAGAGGGCAAGGGCGGGCGCAACATCTCCAATAACGAGCTGGCCGATTTCACCAAGCGCTTGAAGGGCAAGATGCACGGCGACACTCGCAGAGGTGTTTTTTTTGTTGCGCATTGTAGACCATGCTGGGGAGACGGTGAATGAACGGTTGATGGTAGATGCGGATGAAGGATGATAGAGTAGGTGGGTGAACTGTTGATAATAGAGGAGGTGGGTTGGGGATCTGGATGAGGATGCAGGGTGGTCTAGGAGGTGGATGAAGGATGATGGAGTAGGTGGGTAACGGATGATGGAGTAGGTGGACGAACCGTTGAGGATAGAGGAGGCGGATGAAGGATATCGCGGGTCGGTTGAGGAGTGGATAGAGGAGGTGGGTGCAGTGAAGGATGATTGGGTAGGTGGATGAACGATTGGGGATGTATGAGGCGGATGAACGGCTGATGATGAGGAGGATGACGGTGGCGATCAGGATGGCTGTGGAGGGCAAATTGGCGGGGCAGATGTTAGATACAGATAACGTGCTAAACGATCTTCCAGCTACCATCGACAACATGGGCCTCGAGAGCAGCGAGGACGACGGCGACGCGTTCGCCACCGAGGACGACGACGACGAGGACGCCCAGCCCCTGGTCCCGAAGGGGGGCGGCAGCGGCGGCGGCCGCGGCGGCCGCGGCGGCGGCCGCGGCGGCGGCCGCGGGCGAGGCCGTGGTCGGAGCCGCGCTGGCAGCGCGGGTTCGGGCGACGACCCGAAGGCTGGGGCGACGACGACGGTGGTCGGTCGTCGTCGCCGTCGCCACCGTCGCCGCCCCCGTCGCTGTATTCGTCGCGAGCCCCCCAGCTCGCCAGCCAATGTGCGACGACATCCGCGCTTCGCCACCTGGGCTCGACACATCGAATTTCAAGGCGTCGGGGTCGATCTGTCGACCGTCGCCCCTCAAACCACCCCCCTCCTCCTCATTGTCCTCTAGTGAGCCCAGTGCCAATCCTTGGTCCTGGCTCGTCGTCGCTCCTCGACCTCCTCCTCGCCCCCTCCCTTGACCTCGGCGAGGGCGGCGGCGACGGCGGCGGCGCGCCAGGCTGCGAGGAAGGCCAAGACCGACAATGGCAAGAAGGGCCTCAAGGACGACCTTGAGGCCACCATGAACTTCGAGAAGAAGAGCTGCCCGAAGGGCATGCAGACTGACACTGCCCAGTCCTTCTACGACGCGATCCAGGCCGCTGGTCGTCGTCGCCGCCGTCGCCGCCGTCGCCGTCGTCGTCGCCGCCGCCGTCGTCGCCGTCGCCGCCGCCGTCGTCGTCGTCGTCGTCGTCGTCCTTCGTCGTCGTCCTTCGTCGCCACCGTCGTCGTCGAATTCCATGTGTTTGTCCCGCGCGGCCCCCCTTAACGGGTCAAAAAAATGTTGTCTGTGCATGACTGAAAGCGCTCAGACAGATTGAAACCCCCCCTTTGGTTTTTGACTCATCGGGGGGGGGGGTCGCGCGGGGAAAACATATGGGAAAGTTGCCGTCGTCGTCGTCGTCGTCGTCGTCGCCGTCGTCTCGTTGTCGTCGTCGTCGTCGTCGTCGTCGACGTCGTCGTCGTCGTCGTCGTCGTCGTCTCGTCGTCGTCGTCGTCTCGTCGTCGTCGTCGTCGTCGTCGTCGTCGTCGTCTCGTCGTCGTCGGCGTCGGCGTCGGCGCCGTCGTCCCTCCCCCTGTCCGCGCGCCAGGCGCTCATCCCGAAGATGATGGGCGCCGTCAGGGCCAAGGCGGACGGGGGCGCGACAAAGTCGGAGATCAAGGAGGCCAAGAAGGCGCCGTCTTTTTTTGACGGGGGCGTTGGGTAGGATGAGGTGGAGCACGAGGAGTAGGATGAGGTTGAGCATGAGGAGTAGGAGGAGGTGGAGTACGAGGAGTAGGATGAGTAGGGAGACCAGGAGGTTGAGGTGGATGTGGAGCAGGGCGAGTAGGAGGTGGAGTAGGAGTATGACGAGTAGGAGGCGGAGTAGGAGTAGGACAAGTAGAAGGTGGAGTAGAAGGAGCAGGAGGGGGCGCAGGAGGAGTCGGAGGAGTCCTGCGATTTATTCGTGGAGGGCGAGGAATAGGAGGAGGTGGGGTAAGATGAGTAGGATGGGTAGGTGTAGGATGGTTGGAGTAGGAGGGGTGGGTGAGCAGGATGAGGCCGCCGATGACAACCGAGCGCTGCATCGCCAGGCGCTCGAGGCCGTCCGCTCCAGCGGCAACAAGCTCGGCGACGTCCTCACCGGCTCCAGCAACGAGAAGCAGGTCATCGCAGCGCTGAAGGGCGCGAAGGTCGCGGTCATGGGCGCGAAGGAGATCAAGCTCAGCATCCCAGGGGCGCTATGATCGCGTTGGCCAGCTCTCGCGTGCAAATGGTGGTGTGGAAGCACGGTGGGATTGGCTGGGGGTAGAACGCACATGCTTGCATACAGGATCTGGCTTGAAATACGGAACACTTACGTTTCAAAAAGGGCTCGGTCGTTCCTTTGGTTTGGATGCGTTCCGCTACCTTTTTGGTGGCGAGACCCCCTGGTACTTCGTAGACTTACCTCGAAAAAAGTGGTTTCGTTCCGTATGTATCGTTCCTTAGGTCAGGCCGAATCCTGTACGCGCGTGTCCATAAACGCACATACGCGTGTTCCCCACCAAGACAGTGATTGCGTTTGGCGTCTGCTCTCGCGCAGGAACTACCGAATATATGAGGCGCGCGGCGTGAATAGCTTACGCGGTGTATGGCGTATCTGATTCAGATGGCGTGTAGAGGCTTACGTTGTTGATGTGGTTATTAATGTGCATACACGGCGTATTATGTATGTACTAGTTATGTGGATTGTATACTTATTATGTTGCGTGCTAGCACCACGTCTATGTAGTATACAGATGGCGCAGTTTGATGGTATGAAGTAGGCGTATGATTGTACACGGCTGGGGTTGACTGATATACCGTATATGGCGTGTGCGGCGTATGATGCGTATGTTGCGTGTGGAGTACTGTTGAGATGGCGTATATGGCGTGCGTTGATTGAAGTTTCGTTGCGGCGCTGTCCATTCATATACATCGCCTCGCACTGTGTTGCATTGTTTTGCATGGCTGTGCATCGACGCGCATCGTGTAGTAGTGTTGTTGCGGCGCATGCGCCGCGTGGTCGCTGTTCGGGGCCCGCGCTGGCTAGCAATGGCTCGCGTGTAGATATGCAGTTGTGTCTACGCGCACGCGTTGTGTGCATGGTTGCACGCAAACGTTTGCGTATGCATAGATGTATATATAGATACATAGAGAGAGAATAGAGAGAGAGAGAGAAAGAGAGAGAGAGAGAGAGAGAGAGAGAGAGGACGAAAGATATGTTGCACAATCGTGCGCCAAACTGTGGGAGCACATCGTGTGGGCATGCGCTTGCATGAGCACATGTGGGAGAGAGAACGCTGGCTTCTGCTAGTTCGGCTGCCTGGCGGGCGACGCCGTCGCCAGTGCTGGTCGGCGACAGTTGATTCGAGGCACCGAACGTGTTTTTTTTGTGCCTGCGTGCTGGTCGGTGACCGATGTGTCGAGGCACCGAACGTCTATTTTGTGCCTGCTCGATGCGCCGAGCACGCCGACTGCAGTGGCTTCCGACACGGGAGTAGCGATGCGACGCTAGAATTCACCCACTTTACACCTCCTCCCCCCTCCTTATCGGTTGGCGGGGGCCGCGGGCAATCGTTATCGACGGGATGTGGCTCTCTGACCGCCTCACCCTCCTCCTCCTCCTCCTCCTCCTCCTCCTCCTCCCACCGTCTCCTCCTTCCCCCCCATCCTCGTCCTCCTCCTCCTCCCCCGTCCCCCCCCCCCGCCTCCTCGGCGGGTGGGTGGATGCGTGTGCGGGGGGAGGGGAGGGGCGCGGGCCGTCGGTCTCGACGGGCTCTGGCTCTGTGACCGCCCCCTCCCCCTCCTCCCCCGCATTCTCACCCTCCTCCTCGCCCGACTTGGGGGTGATGGGAGGGCGCAGCCACCGCGTCGCATCCAGGGGCGCACCTTGTCCCGAAGCTACTGTTTTGCCCGAGCATGCAGCGAGGGCGAAAGCGTAGAATCCAGTCGCCGTCTCCATCCCCAGAGTCAGTGTCTGACTCTGGGTCAGACGCCTGCAATGCCCGCGCGGTGGATCTCGAGGAGAGGACCGACGAATCGTCACTATCTACTGGGTTGCTTCGAGATTGGGCGCGGGGAAAGTGCTGCGCTACAGACGTGCAGCGCCACGCGCTGTCAGCATACAAGGGCGGGCTAAGAGGCGTGAAGGAACTCGCATATGGGGGGGGGGGGGGGGGGCAGCCGCCCAGACCACATCCACTTGACCTGACCAACAAATACTTCAAACTTGTATCATTCCCTCCGCCCGAGGTTTTCAAGGTCCATTGTTTAGACCCATCGACGTTGAAAGTGGTACGTCACGATATGCACGCCCTCTTGCCCCGCGACCTGCTCGCAACCATGTATCACCACCACAGGTTAGAGTTCAACGAATTCTTTGGAACGGAGTTCCTCCCGCGCTTCTGGCGAGGCGCCAGCAGGCGTGGCGTTTGAAATTAGCGTCTGCGCCGCGTGTCGGCGCGGCATTCGGCAAGCGCCAGTCTGGGCCATGCACAGCGTCAGGGTGGCGGCTGGCAGACGCCAGTCTGGCGTGTCAAAAAACGCCAGGTCGGCGGTTGCCAAACGTCAGCCTGACGTTTCACAGACGTCAGAGTGACGTTTGCAGAACGTCAGACTGGCGCCTGGCAGCCTTCAACACACCAGACTGGCAATTGTCGGATGCCACGCAGACATCGGGCTCGAATACTGCACCATCCGTCTGAGATTTGTTGGCGTCCCGACCCCAGGCATGATCCGCGCCTCCAGGGCCATCCTGTTTGGGACGTTCCTCGCCACAGCAAATATTGCGTTCCGATGCGGGTGCACGGTGATGGGGGCGAGGTCATGACGAACGATTCGATGATGGTGATATCGTTTTCGGGTCTCCTGGCGCGCGGTCAGACCAAAGACGCCACGTTCCTCTGCGCGGTTTGGCCGTATTCGGTCCAAGCTAAACGGAAACACCATGGGGAGGACACGTGGGGCGACGCTTTTCAAGTAATCAGATGGTCGCTCAACGCATTGGCGTCGGGGCGGCATCCTACTCGTGATTTGGCAGACTATCGTCGATGCCGCCGACCTCGCCCCCCCCCCCCCGCCGACTGTCACACAGATCCCATGTTCGCGTTGTAATTCAGTGTTGTTTGTGTTGTTCTTGGCTGGGGTGCTCTCTGTCTAGAGGGCGGCGCATTGGAATGGAGATCGCTTCCCCGCTGGGAGCATGCGCGCAGATTTGCAAGGGCAATACTTGTGCGAGGAGGCTGCTCCGTACCGTGGTTTCCTGTACGCAATTATGGGGGACCTCGAGTTTTTCAATCGCTATTTAGGCACGCCAGGTCGGACGCGGCCAGACGCGATCCTGCCCTGCCATTGTTTTTTGTTTGAAACAAAAACAAGGGGTCATTTGGCCTCCATGTCGCCCCGACGAGGCCCATCATGTACCACGGCGTCCCGAATTTACAAAGAAAACACAAACAAATGGCACAGCGGGCATGGATCGCGCCTGGCAGCGTTCGGCCAGGGCCGAGTTCCTATAAGCCGTGCTGGCTTTGCGATGGTGATCGAGGAGGCAATCCGTGGAACGACTTTGTGAAGGATTTCGGTCGTCATTCCCCCCCCCCCCACCCCATTCTCCATGACCCCCCCCCAATAATCGTAAGTTGTGTTTGGTACCATCCAGGATCGCATCCCGAACCACTGGATGCGACAAGCAGAGCCTCGGGATTACGTGTTCGTGCACGCCCTGTTCACCGTGTGGGGTGTGCGCGCCGCCACGATTGCCATAGATTTAATGCACACTGGCGACTTAGGCATCGTGTCTCACCTAGTGGGCAACACGCTGTACGAAATTGTATACGAACAGATCGATAAGTCGCCAAAGGATGCAGTTTCAGACGTCTGGAAACGAATCAAACAGATATACGATGAGCTCGGAATTACTGCAAATAGATTGACATCCATTCGCTGTTGCGAACAATCCGACGGGATGGGGGTGGGGGGCATGCGGGGATCCATGAACTCAAGATGGAACAGCGCGCCGCCTTACACTAGCTAACAAACAATGGCATGCCATATAACAAAATCCATGCAAAAATTATTGTTATCAAATAACAACAACATATCACATGGATCGGGGAGGGCGGGGTCGAACCACCCATCTGCCCTGGTTTGTTCTGGGGGCGCGGGCGTTTCGGGCTGAAATATTTCGTCCACGAAAAGGCCGTGTCAAAGAATTACCCGTGCATGACGACAGCGTCAAAAGCTGCGCACCAACGCACGCTGCTGCCTGTGGTCGCTAAGCTTTCTAGTGAATACGAAGACGGCGGCAACAATTTCCGCCGCATGCGCACGATGGCCCTCCGCGAGCTGAGCAACTTTTATAAGGTCATCGAGCGCGCCGACATGTACCTGACGACAGCTGAGTTCACCGAAATATCAGATAACATCGAAAAGACATTGGTACTGTACGGCGCCCTGGCGGCAGAAGCTCGTGCCAGAAAGCAAGCTAAATGGTCGGTTGTCAACAAACATCATTTTATGTTTCACATCGGACAACAGGGCCGATGGATCAACCCCAGAATATACTGGTGCTATCAATCAGAAGATTTCATGAGGCTAATCGGGCGCATCGCTTCGACAGTGATGATGGGGACAGGCATTTTGAACATGAGCAGAAAAGTGGCTGAGCGCTGGCGCATCGGTAGGTATGTCGTGAGGTTTTCGCCGACGCCCGCAGGGTGTTCCCGATATACCTACATGTATACGTGCAATAATGGTACTAGTCGTAATGATTAAACGTAAATGGTAATGGTTAACCACAAATGGTAATGATTAAACACACTGGTAATGATTGAACACAAATAGTAGAAGTGCGTGAAACAATAATGGCAACGATTAACAACACAAACGAATGACAAAAACATGAGGAACATTACTAATCAGTATAAAAAAATAAACATGGGCCGTTCAATAGACACGGCGCTCACGGCTGGATTGGCCCCGCGCGGGGGCGGAGGTTTTCGAGCTCTCTCGCAATTTGGCCGAGTAGGCCCTCTGACTCTATCCCTCTCGCCCCGCCCTCTCGCTTGCCCCTGGCGAGGGCCAGCGGGGAAAGGGACAGGCGGCGGCGTGCCGCGGGAAACACTCTTCATCCTCTCCTCTCGTCATCCTCGCCCTCCTCCCTTTCCCTCTTCTCCTATCCCGCCTTCGCCATTCCCTCCTTCTCCTCGCCTTGCTCCCGTCTCCTCCCTCCTCCTCGTCCTCCCTGCTCCTCCTCCCCGTCTCCTCCCTCCTCTCTCCTCCCCCTCCTCCTCCTCCTCCTCTTCCACCTTCTCCTCCTTTCGTCTCCTCCCTCATCCCTACTTCCCCTCCTCCTGGAGATGATGAGGACGGCGATGATGATGATGATGATGATGATGATGAGGATGAGGAAAATGAGGAGAGTGATGGCGATGTTGATAATGATCACGATGGTGATGGTGATCATGCTGATGCTGACGACGATCAGGATCATGATGGTGAGGATGTGTATGATGACGATAATGGTGCCTAACAATCTGACGTTTGATAAACGTCAGATTGTTATCGCCAGACGTGTCGGACGTCTGGTCTCGATCGCGCCCCATTTTTCCGTGGGCCGCGCCCCATTTTTCGATCGATGTCGCTCCCCATTTTTGATCACTCGGGGACCCATTTTTGCTCGACGATCCACAATGCAACGAAATACCGATTTTCGATGCAGGGCCGGCTGCGCCCCACTTTTGGAGCTGATTTCAAGGGGCCCCATTTTTCTAGGGCGCGGGGTCTCTGGGTATGGGCTCCGCTCGGGGCTATATCTGCCCGCCACGCCGGCGCGGCCGGCTCGCTCCGCTCTGCCCCGCCCCGCCCGCCGCCCACGGCCGCCGGGCCGCCCGCCTCTGGCCCCGTGTTGTGGTTCCCCCGCCCGTTTTGCTATTGGGCGCGCTTCGGTTCTGCGGCCGCCGGCTGCTTTTCTTCGTCTGCCGTTCCGGCGCGGCGGCGCCCTTCGCCGCCCCGCCCCGCTCCGCAGCCCCTGGCGCCCGCTCCGCTTCCCGCCCCGCCTGCCCCGCGGCCGCTGCCCGCCGCCTGCCCCGCCGTCGCCCGGCCGCCGCCCCGCGAGGGGCTGGACGTTTCAGTATGTACCCATTTTCCCTCCGCTGCCCGCGCGCGCGGCTCCTGTCGCGCGGGCGCCCGACGCGCTAGCGAGTCGCCGCGCCGCTGCGCCCGCGAAGCGCGCGACTGCGCGCGCGTGCTTGCGCGTGCTTGTGTGCCGGTGCCGCAGCTGGCCTTCCTGCATGCGCGCTTCGCGCGACGCAGTCCCGAGGCTTGTGCGCGGGGGCGCGCCGTGGGCATGGTCGCAAAAACGCGTGTCGGATGGCCCCGGTCGCCCAGATGAAAGCAATTGTTCCACGCTTCGCGTATCCCCACCAGTATTTTGTCGTGTTGAGCTGGCGCCGTCTAGGCGACTCCTCGCATTCTCGACGCTAAGATGCGTCTCCCTGAATTTAGTTCATTCGCAAATTATCTGGCTCTGTGCCCCAGTCAGCCCGATTGACCCGCCTTCTGGACTCTTCCTTGCGGGCCGCAGATAAAAAAATATCCCCACCAGTGTCGCCCACGGTACCCTGAGTTCGGCTGCGCTTGCCTCGGGCTCCGCGTTCCTGGTAGCGCGCCGCCTCCTGGGTTGGCCCAGCGGTGGAAGCGCTCCGCTAGGCTGATGTGTGGTTTGCAGATACAGTGCTGATCATGTTCTCCTGGCGTGCAGGACTTAATTCCTTTCTGGCGTTTTGGAGCCATTGACTCGCATGGTGCATCAGCTACCCTGGTCGTTTGCAGTCAGCTCAGCCAGCTCCCCTTCAGCCCGCGGCCCCACCGGCGGTTGCTTCTGAGTGTGGGCGCGGCCGCTGTGTTTTTAGGCTTGCGCGTTGCTAATTTGATAGGCCCGTGGCCCGGACCTCTCAGCTCGGCGACTGCGGATCCGCATCCGCCCGCGACCCAAAAAAGTATCCCCACCAACCAATTCAGAAACCCTGCTCTTCATAGCTAACGGGAAAGGGAGGAAGAGACACATCTAGGGAAACAAATCGAGCAAGGGGGTGGCCTTGGAAGGCCTCTTCGGGCCATCCGTGGGTGCCGCGTGGGGGCGAGGGGAAGAGGAAGAGGAGGAGGAGGAGGAGGACGACGACGAGGAGGAGGACGAGGAGGACGAGGACGCGGATGAGGACGAGGACGAGGAGGACGAGGACTAGGATGAGGACGACGCGAACGAGGTTTCATGGAACAACCTAGAGGTACTCTTGCGGCTGCTGGTGCTGCTGCTGGTGCTCTTTGGGGGTTTTGGGGGTCCTTTTGGAACCCTCTTGGTAACCCTGGAAGGCTTCTCGGGATCATTTTGGATGCCATCGATTACAGGATGGGGGGGTCCCCAACTCAGCCCCCCCCCTCAGGAGCCGGTAGACCGCTTCTTGGGGCTCTCTTGGAGCGCTCTTAGGCGCTTTTGGACCGATATCGGGGCCGTTTGGAGCATCTTGGGAGCCATCTAGAGCAAGTTTGGGCTATCCGAGCCATCTTGGAGGTCATCTTGGGCTCTCTGAGACCGCTCGGGGGCCTCTTGGGGGCCTCTCGGGTGCCTCTTGGGGCCTTGGGACCCTCTTGGGGCTCTCTTGGGAGCCCTGGAGCGCCTCTTGGGGCCATCTTCGAGGCTATCGATCAAAGGAGGGCGGCACCCGATCGTGGTCCCCCCCTCGGGGGCCACGCTCCTCGTGGGGGGTGTCAAAATTGGCCCTCCCAGGGGCCGATCCCGGACGCTCCAACCGAACGCGGCCCTTCCCGTCCAGGTCCAGGGTAGGGGGTAGGGGGAGGGGTAAACCTCCTCTCCGAAGGGGAAGAAGGACTTTTGGAAAGGGTAAAAAGACATCGTTAGACCACCTGCGCCCAGAGGGCTGGTGGGATTGGCGGCGCCGCGCCCGCCGGGGTCCGCGGCGGGCGCGCGGCTCAACGTCCGCGCTGGGAAGCGCGAAAGATCCAATGACTTGCAGAATGTCGCGTGTGTCACAGGCGCCAGCTTGCTCGTCCGGGCCACAGAACATCCAGCAGCTGTGCCGTCAGTCGTGATACCTTCCGCGTCATCGGCGGCTCGCGTCCACCTCGCAGCGCGCGGCGGGCGAACTTCCACCGAAGGCCCCAGCGGATGCACTCGCATGCGGGTCCCCCACCCAGTGCAGCGCATCGTGGCTCCATAGGGAGCTCCACCGAAGGCTCCAGTGGCGGTGTTCGCATGCGTTCCCCCCGTCCAGCACAGCGCTTCGTGGCCTCATGGGGAGCTGCATCGAATGCCCCCGGTGGCTGTACCCGCATGCGTTTCCCTCGCCCATTACACTCTTTCGTTGCCCCATAGGGAGCTCCACCGAAGGCCCCAGTGGCGGCCCCGCCCCAATGCGGCACACCCTTTACACCTTTTGCGGCCCTGTAGTGCGTTCCGCCTAAAGCACCAGTGGCAGCGTCCACATGACGGCCCCGCCCCACATCGGCACACCCTTCGCATGCTTCATGGCCCCATGAGGAGATCCTCCGAAGGCGATACCCGCAACGGCGGTACTCACACCCGCATATGGTCGGGTTCTTCGCAAGGGTAATCTACATCCGTTGTCTTGGTTGCCGTTATAGTCCTGGGCGCGCCTGCGCTGCAGGCCTTGGCCGGCGCACGCCGCACGCCCTCCTTTTGCGAGCAGCCGTTGTTGGGCCCGATTTCTGTTGGGGAAGCGGAGGGCCGTTCGTTTGAGGGTCGACTCGAGGGCACGCTGGCTCTTGATCGTTGTTCGGGCGGACTTCGCGCGCTGCGGAAAGGGAATGAAAAGGAGGAGGAACCCGGGGAGGAGGAGGAGGAGGAGGAGGAGGAGGAGGATGGGCAAGTTTAGGATCAGGATCCGGTGTCGCCTCCGCTTGAGGATGACGGGGGGACGGTGTTGCCGCTCTTTCGTATAAGTTGTGTGTATTTATGTTAATGTCATGGTTGTTCTCTCCCTCTTTCTCTATCTATATGTTGACGTATATACATTTATGTATACGTATACATATAGAGAGAGATATCACAGTCTCGTTCTCTTTCTCTCTCTCTCTCTCTCTTTCTCTCCTTTTGCTCTCGTGATCTCGTAAACCTCATCCCCCGTCGTCGTCGTCTCCGCCGTCGTCGTCTTCGTTGTCCTTGTTGTCGCCGTCGTCCTCGTCGTCTGCGTCGTCTTCTTCATTGCTGTCGTCGTGATCGTCGCATCGTCGCCGTCGTTTTCGTCAATATCGTCGTCGTCGTCGTTTTCGATTACCGCGCCTCCAGGCGCGTCCCTACCTCGCCCGTACCTCGGCGTTCCACGCCGCCGCCGCGCCGCTCGCAGGCCTGCCGCTCCTTCTGTGCGCGCGCGAGACGGCGTCGATCTGGCGCCTGGGTGTAGCTCCTCCACTTCTTTTTCGCTGCCGTCGTCGTCGTTCTGGTTATCGTCGTCGTCGTCGTTCTCGCTGTCGGTCGTCCCTCTCATCCCCCTCGTTCGCGTTTTCCGCCTCATCGTTCTCGTCGTCCTGCTTGCGTGTCGCCAGAGCTGACGCACGTTCTTGCAGCACCCTCATGCGGAGGGCGAGCGGGAGATACTCGCCTCCCGTTCGGGGGTAAGTACGTACGTGCCTCCTTCTCATCTTTCTGTATCTATGTGTCTCTCCCCCTTTCATCATCTCCATTCTCCCTGTCTTCGTGTGCTCTGTCCTGCATCGAGGTTGTAGAGGGTTCTTGATATTTATGAAGGGCCTTACGGGTTCCATGGAGGTGATGGGGGAGGGAGGGAGGGAGGGAGGGAGGGAGGGAGGGAGGGAGGGAGGGAGGGAGGGGAGGGGAGGGAGGGAGGGAGGGAGGGAGGGAGGGAGGAGGAGGAGGAGGAGGAGGAGGAGGAGGAGGAGGAGGAGAACGTGTATTGTGTGTTAAAAGCGCCTGCCAGCCAGGCGCTATGTGCATCCATCATGCTTCCCTGGGCGTCCCACGCTGACGGCCTCTTCGTGGCCTCGCACACGTGTCGTCGCCTGGCCCTCTCCTGTCAGCCCGACGGACTCGAGCAAGCCATTGCCGCCACCCCCCTGAGGACCCACCGCGCCCCGGGTGGTTTCACGGTCGTGACAGGGCTTCCATGAGCCCTCACGAGGGCATTCCTCAATTTTGACCTGGGCCCAGCAGCAGTTGCTGGATCCTGGGAGTGGCGCACACTTTGCACCTGCTCCTTTAAAAACTGCTGTACCTGGAGCAGCCTCTGCCTAGTGGGGGCAAGTGATGGATGCCTCCCCCTTCGGCAGCTCCTGCGTTAAGCGTTAAACTACGATGGCCGTACCTGGGCACCACCATCGCCGCTCGGACGGCAGGACCCACCGCCCCGCGCGGAGGACGGATAACTGCCGAGCGGCTCCACCCCCTCGCCCAGGGGACCTGGGGAAGGGTCGTCGCCCAAATCTGGTCGCGCACCGTCGCCCTGCACGGTGCGCGTGCCTCCCCAGGCAGAAGGGCCGCCGCCTGGAACGTATACATAGTCTCCGTCATACCGTACTCAGCACACTACATTTTGCCGACGGTTGCCCTCGAGGCGTCCTTCACGGCGCAGCTGCGCGTTGCCGTAGGCCTCGCCGGCTCTATCTGGACCCCGGCCTACATCCTGACGGGCGTCGACCCCCGGTTTCAGGTGCCTGGATGCCCCACCCAGATGCCCAGCGTCGGCCGCCAGGGCAGTCGGCGCCCTGGCCCGCGTCAGACAAGACATCTGGGGCCCCATCCCAGCGCAGCGTAGGGCGGTTACACGGTGGAACAACCTGACCCGGTGGGCTCAGTCGCACTGGGCACAGGACCCAGTCCGGCGCCCGCGCTCCCAAGTTCGAACGCTGGGCAAGGCTGCAGCTATGATATGCCAGCGCATCGCCCAACTGCACGCCCCTAGGAACGCCCGGCTGGGCCGAGCCCTCTACGTGGGCGCATGGGCCCAACAACACCAAGATGATTTTCGACGCTGGCTGCGAGAGGCCAGTCTCAGGCGCAGATGGGCACCAGGTCATGGGCAGGAATGGCAGATCCTGGCTTACGTTAACTGCTTTACTGCCGCCTTACTCGTCCTAAGGTTCATGGACAACGGCCTCCCAGGGCGGGCCAGATGGAGGGGAGCTCAAGATGGGCTCCCACACCAGTGCGCCGCATGTAGGTGCCAGGGCAAGGCTGTTTGGCACACCGCGTCCAGTGACACCCCAGGTCAGGCGTGGTGTGGGCGATGCCTCTGGCCATGGGAACGCATCGGCGCCAAGTGGGCCACGCTGGAAGCCCCGCTGATCCCCGACAGGCTAAGACCTGCATGGCTCCACAGACGGACTGGCGTACCACCCCTCAACCCCACACCGCAGGCAACCCCTAGTCCGTATGGCTGCCACCTACTGTGCGGCCGGTGCGAAGCCAGTAACTAGCACCTCTGGACCTGGTGCGTTGCCGTCGCTCTGGCATGGCTCTTGGTGCGCCCAGAGGACGCCCCAAGCACGGTGGCCAGTGCAATCCTTCAGCCCGGGTTGCATGCGTCGTTATTGGCCGCCTTGCTCCACCAGGTTTCCTATAGATGCACCATTGCGTTTTCCCGCCAGCCGCTGGATGCTGACACCGCGGCCAACCTCATCAGGGCTGGTGTAGTATCGGACAGGGCCAGCGACCATTCAGACGACAGGCTGCAGTCTGAGGCCACACCGGTATTTGGCGACGACTTAGTGGATGCGTGGGCTTACGCAGATGCTCCCTGTCCAGGGTGCATGCCTGCTCTCCCAGCCAACCTCATGGCGGGCTCAAAACAGCCACGCTGCACCAGAAGAGCCCAGCGAGCAGGAGGCGAGATTCGCAGGCTGACAGTCACCACCTCCTGGATACCCGCCGAAACCCCGCTCACGCACTTTGGGCGCGACCATCCAACCAGCGGCTGGCTACTCGCTGGCAGAGGGTGGGTTCCCTGCCCTAGGGTAACAAGCGATGCACCCAACGCCAGGTGGGACTGCCAATTCTGCCGCACCTGCCGGCGGCACTGCCAGATCCTTCGCTCTGTTGTCATCGTAGACGCCAGGTCTGAGATCACAGTCCTTAGATCCCGTTTCCCTGATCAGGACCGCGCTCAGTGACCCATGCAAAGCACGTTCGACGGCGGGGCGCGTTCCATCGGCGGGCGGCTGGCGGTCGTGGGGGCGGGTACCACGCTGTGGCGGCACACCGACGACGGCAACCCGCCCATCTGTCTGGCCATAGGGTGTCGAGGGGGATTTCCCTGGCACCGCCACCCACAAAACGCGAATCGCCGTCACCTCATTCTTCACGTTTTACTGCTATCGCACCGCTATTAGGACTCATCGAGGACACGCCCCTGTGTGCCAACACCAGTGTGCATCCTCTTCCTTGCCCGACGTCTGCGGCCAAGTTGTGGGCTCGGGCGCTCGGCTGTTTCTGGTTAGATCGAGGATGCGCCCCCGTGTGCCCACGCGGATGTGCGCTCTTTTTTGTTGCCCGACGTTTGCGGCCATTTGGGATCAGGCGGTCGGCCGTTTCTGAATATCCCACCTAGTACCACCTTGGGGTACCAAATCCATGGGAGTGGCAGCTGTCTTGCGTACGGGGCCCCCGGCACCGCCACCCATCAAAGGGGAATCACTCGCGCTCTCTCACTTTTCAGTGGTATCGCACCAGTTTCAGGGCTCATGGAGGATGCATTCACATGCCTGCGTTCCATGGCCGATTCTCGGTAGCTTTGTTTCACCAGCTTGCCTCGATCGGTCGCGCGGCTTCCTGCCCGGCCCGCCTGCCCTCAGAAGAGCGTCTTTGTGTGTTTGTATGTATGTGTGTGTGTGCGTGCTTGAGTGTGTGCGTCTGTGTGTCTGTGTGTGTGCGTGTGTGTGTGCGTGTGCGTGTGCGTGTGCGTGTGCTTGTGAGTGTGTATCTGCCCTTGTGGGCGCGTTTGCGCAGCGCTTTGGTCGCGCGTCGTCTCGTTCGACTGCCGCGCCCGAGTCCGCATGGTGTATTCGGTTTATTTTCATATGCGTGGTCACAATGTCGTTTTTTCACGTGCATCCAGTAACTATGCTCCTCTCCGCCTCATAATATTATCACGTATTAATACACTTGCATGCTATGCACTGTCTGCCTTGAACTTGCGCTGCATCCCGCAGCTATAATTGATTACTCAAGCAAGCCCTTGTTTGCTTGCAGGAGAGAAAAGGAGCGCGCCAGCCGAAACGCGCGACTTAGTCGACGCGGGGACATCTCACCCAGAAGCAAGAACTTCGGATGAACCCCTCGACTTAGTCGCTGCAGGAATGAGCTGTGATAGGACAGATGACGTGTCCGTCGTTTCGCGAAGCGCAGATCAGTGCGCTGTACAACATGACGGACATGACATCAACGAGAGCGGTCCTGGCCAGGGCCGCATTCCTCCTTCAAGTATCACCACTCGGGTATCTAGGGGTAGGAGCACCGAAGGAGCGGCAGAGATGTCGGTAGATGCATCTCCCTCTGGAAGTCCGATTGGCAATCGGGAACGACCCCCAGACCCGCATGGGCGAAAGGGCATAACAGCGAGACATAGACGAAGCGCGTTCTCGTCTTGGAGTGCCAAATCGACGGAGTCATTCAGCCCGATTCCGAATGCTACACATACAATCGTGCCTGCCACTGGCGAAACCAGCCGGCAAGGGGGAGCCCGTGGGAACGCAGGCGTGGACCCCAGCGTCCCAGGCGAATGGGCAGGTACGAGTAGAGATGCCCCCATCCCAATAGCATTGAATGGACAATTCGGTCAGGACAGTGATGATCCCATGCATAAAGAGCATGAAATAAACTCAATGGAGGAAGATTTTGGCAATATCAACAACGAAATCTCTCTGAGCCGAGAATTGCCCCTGATGATGGAGGAAGACCGCCCCGCCCAAGGTGGGAGGTGGTCCCCAGATGGACCTGGTGAAGATCTGATTACTCAAGCAAGCCCTCGTTTGCTTGCAGGAGAGAAAAACGCGCGACTTAGTCGACGCGGGAACATCTCACCCAGAAGCAAGGACTTCGGATGAACCCGTCGACTTAGTCGCTGCGGGAATGGGCTGTGATAGGACAGATGACGTGTCCGTCGTTTCGCGAAGCGCAGATCAGTGTGTTGTACAACATGACGGACATGACATCAACGAGAGCGGTCCTGGCCAGGGCCGCATTCCTCCTTCAAGTATCGCCACTCGGGTATCTAGGGGTAGGAGCACCGAAGGAGCGGTAGAGATGTCGGTAGATGCATCTCCCTCTGGAAGTCCGATTGGCAATTGGGAACAACCCCCAGACCCGCATGGGCGAAAGGGAATAACAGCGAGACATAGACGAAGCGCGTTCTCGTCTTGGAGTGCCAAATCGACGGAGTCATTCAGCCCGATTCCGAATGCTACACATACAATCGTGCCTGCCACTGGTGAAACCAGCCGGCAAGGGGGAGCCCATGGGAACGCAGGCGTGGACCCCAGCGTCCCAGGCGAATGGGCAGGTACGAATAGAGATATCCCCATCCCAATAGCATTAAATGGACAATTCGGTCAGGACAGTGATGATCCCATTGATAAAGAGCATGACATAAACTCAATGGAGGGAGATTTTGACAATATCAACAACGAAATCTCTCTGAGCCGAGAATTGCCCCTGATGATGGAAGAAGACCGCCCCGCCCAAGGTGAGAGGTGGCCCCCAGATGGACCTGGTGAAGATACCAGCATCCTGACGCCTCAGGCGGACAGGATTGAGACTCAGGCGAAGCATGAGAGGGAGTCCACAGGACGGACCCCTGCACCTCAACTCAAGAATCAGAGAAACGGGGATTATGATTTAAACGTCTCCCAACTGAAAGAAGGTTTCTATCGTCCTGCAGTCACCTCAGGCGACTGGCAACCCTCGATGCCAGCTGTTGTTGAGGACGAGGAAATGGTTGGACAACCAGCTTCGTGCACTGAGCCAATAACACAGGACGAGAGGGATGAGGAGCTCCTAGACCCACCTAAACCCCCACAAAGCACTTTTATTCGCCCCAGATCGAATGCGTCTAGTAGGGGAAGACCCAACATACCAAGATCAGGGGCGAGATCTACCTCAAGGAGCAACAGTGCCATCTCCATAATGGAGGCATGCTGGAACCCAAACGTTGACTGCGCGCCTCAGGCGGAAAGCAGATGCCCAGGGAAAGTCGACAGGCCAGAAGGTGCGTGTAGGCATCCAGTTTGTAAGAGCTGCTCTGACGCATGCCCCAAGTGCAATGTCCAATGGTTGTGTATAGAGTGCTTTCCTATGGACGAGCACACATGCACATATCTCCCCATGCAAACTATACAGGATCAGGCTAGGCTAGCTGAGGCTAACACCCAGCGAGACTTCCTCGCCAGCGAAGCACATCTGGCCGAAAGGGCCCGTCTGGATCGAGAGGAGATGACTGCAACCATGGCAGAAGTTCGGAAGACGTTCGAGGTTGAAAGACTCGCCCTGGCTATGGCCGCTAGAGGGCGAGAACGAGAAGTGATGGAACAAATGCATCATCAGACCGCGGCCGCTAAGCGGCAGGCGGAGATAGAAGCCGAAAACAGATATCTTGAAATGTTGGCTTCGGAACGACAGGCCGTTGCGGCGGCAACCAATCAGTCTGTTAATGCCGGAGCGGTCACTGCGGCTGTTTCGGTGGCTAGAGTAGAAGGAGGACAAATCGCTACAGCCAGGGCGGAACGAGACAAGCAGACCTTTTAAGAAGAGCTTACAAACGCCAGGCTGGAAGCGGTTAACACCCAAGCAGTGGCTGCGAAGATAGCTGGCCAGAACAATCAATATTTGGAAGAACTTAGATCGCATGAAGAAGCCAGAGCATCCCTGCAGCGCGTGCAATCGAGCAATGCTAAATGCCCGCCGGCCAAGCCGACTGGGGCGAACATACATCGACTGTCAGCGGCTCAGTCGTCTGGCACTGTATCCGTTCCATTACAGTCCGACTTGACAAATGTAGCAAACGCGGGATCATCAGCCCTGCTGGCACGGGCGGTAGCGCAGCCTCCACCCGCAGAAATGGAAGAAACTCAAGCAGAGAGTTCCATAGTGGCTCAGTTGTGTTCGGCTTGCTTTCGCCCGAGGACGGGTAATTGCGCTGGCTGTGGCTTGCCGGCTTGTGAAGATCATTTCGACGCGAGCGCTAGAAGATGTCCCAAATGTGTTTGACGGAAGAGTGAAAGGTCAGCCGCCAACGTGCGAGAAGAAGAGGCCATGGCGAACGCAGCTGAGTCAGAGAAAGGAATGATGAGGCTTAAAGCCATCATCACGAATCCGACTCCGTATACTGAACATAAACAAGGAAAAGGGCTTATTTCGAGTTCATTTGATTCGCCGTTGCTTTCACGAGACACTCCCGTGAAGCCGTTGTTGCGCGACAAATTTATTGTTCCCGGTCCTGCCCTAGAGGGTCCGTCTAAGCCGAGCATCCCTGAGAATGGATTTCCAATTAACATTACATTGACAGGGTCTAATGAAGACAACATTCTCGCAAATTACCGCCCATCCGCAAAGGATGGCCCTATGGGGCCGACGGCGACTAAGTCGTCGGGCGGGGTAGGACAGGACGGAGATGGGGACGACACGAGTGACGCTCCGAATGCCGAGATCATGTCGATGCGCGACGACGATCACGGTAAACGACCACATAAATCGCCTCCAGGAAGCCCAGGGGGTTCAGATCCCTCGGATGGTGGAGGCGGCCGCGGGGGACCTCAGGGCCCTCGCGGGCCGCAGGATCGAGTTGTTATTGATGAAAGTACGCCGTTGGACCAATGGAGACAGATTGGTAACAATGAGAAGATCGACTTGATGGATATCCCCAATGTTGCAAACATACGGGAGTGGCAAATGCATGCGATCCGGGCGATCGTCGGATCGTCGCCTGAGAGTCAGGCAGCGCATCGCTGGATCGCGGAAGTTATGGGCCCAGCCGTGGACGATGAGCAGCTGAAAGATGCAGGGCGCTTTCAGCGTCTTGATTTTACGATTGCTACAAATCTGATTGAACAATTCAACAAAATGCGAGGAAGTCGCAGCCAGCCTGGTCATCATATCCATTTCCTCCAACAGATCCAACGGACGGAGTACAGCGCCCAGAATAAGGGAAGGCTCTTAACTGGACGCGAGATGGTACGAGCCATTTGCCATTGGTGCTCTGTCAGATCGGAGCTGGGCCAATGCCGCATTTCGCGTTATACCTTCAAGGTAGTTATTGACCCCCGCAAGCCAGATGCTGACCTGTATCATTTTTGTAGTGAATGGAAAGACGTATACCAACAGCTCTACGGCGCCCGACCTCCGTCTGATGAGATGAGGGCCTCGATTCATGCACACTTCCTTGAGCAATGCAGAAAGCCGAGCAAGCTGAGTTTTGCATGCCAGCTATACGACATGTCAAGAGATACAATGGGACATGGCGTGAAGAGCTATGAATGGCTGATGGAGCAGATTGAGGAAATTATGTTGTGAGAAAAAGAAGAATGGAACATCAGCGTGCATGAGGGTACCTTGAATCAACGTGCTAGGCAGGCACGGTTAGGCGGAGGTGGGGGCAATGACAACCGAAGGAATGCCGGCGGCGAAGCCGCTCCGGCAGAAGTGGCAGCTAAGCTGGGGAAATCCACTGATGTTATGAAAAGCGGATTGACTAAGGGCGAGACGACGTGTAAGTACGTGCGCAAGGGCGAAACCTGCCCATATGCGGGGAAAGGTTGTCCGCTTAATCATAAGTAGCTCGAGAATGCCGCGCTGGCTCAGCCGAGTACGGGAAAGAAGTCTAGTGCCGCTCCTGCCCAGGATAAGAATACCAGAGGGAGATCCAAGGATAGAGGCCGAAAAAGGGCAGAGCCGATCCCAGGCCCCGACGGGCGGACGTGGGAAAGGAGCGCAACAGAAAAACAGGAGTCAATCCAATCAATCGCGCGGAAAAGAGAGCACTACTCCATGTTACGCGTATTCCCGAGATCCCAAGAATTGTCGACGGCCAGCAGATGGTTGCAATGAGGCCCACACAGGGCTGAGCGACGCTGAGAAGCTTAAACGCGACAAGTGAGAGCAACCGAAGCTTGACGCGGGACAATCCTTGGGATACGAGCCCACAGCTAAACAAGCCAATGCCGCCGCTGCCAATGTCTCGTCGACGGGAGGCAACAGTGGCTCGAGAGCCTCCAGTATTAATTCCGACAAACGTAAAAAGGATGGGGACAAGAGTACAGGCACAGGCAAAGGCAAAGACATGATCTGCCGCTCCTACAAGGAGACGGGCAAGTGCTCGCGCGGCAAAAAGTGCTGGTTTGCCCAGACCACGGACGGTCATCCGTGACGATGGCTTCGCACTGGCGGCTGAACCGTCAGCGCTGGAGGAATGATACATATATTTTTGTTAAGGGTATTCTTTATTGTCTTCCTTGCTCGACGGATGCGGCGAAGCCTGCGTCGGTCAAACGGAAAGCGGGGGGGTCAGAAGAGGCCCACTGACCAAGTCAGCTTGGGCGCCACAGCGCGCCCTGCTCCGTTGTTTCGGGGCCTCCCGGGGCAGAAACAGACCAGCCTTAAGTTTTTGAAAGCTGTTGCTGATGCCGGCGGAGGGGCATATTGGAATCCCTCCGGCGGTGAGTTTCACCAGGAAAGCAGGAAACAGGTCGAGAGTCTCGCCGATGTCCTTGCGAATTTCCTGTATCCTCTTTCTCGGGGCGCGATCAAGAAGTACTGGTGCGCCCCCCCTAGTAAGAGTTGCATCCGACATCAGAACAGCGATAGATGCAATCTCCGCGTCCGTTCTCACCCCTCTACTGAGGAACCCACTATCACTTGGAGAAAGGCGCGTCGCCACGACTTGAAAGAGTTGCCTTCGAGTAGCAAAGATAGATGGAGATTCCCAGGAGAAGTGCGCAGACAGATATCTACTCAGTCGAGGGCATCTACTGCAGAAGCTTTGATCAGAGCGTCGGACCTGCAAGATGAAGTCTGGCATCTCTGGTTGATAACTGAGGAGGGGGGGAGGGCCCGCGCGGCGCAGCCGCTGCTGGATGCGCAGACAAAGATGCTGCGTATCTTGGCGCGCTGAGCTTCATCATTGACACTGGATGCGGGTATAACCTCATAGCGGATAAATATATTAGAAGCGCAGGTGCAATGAGATTGGCCCGAAAGCTTCCGCAAACGATCACTCTGAATACTGCTGGGGGGGAACCCAAGGCCCTCGGTTCAGTTCGCATCGCATGTCCTAAACTTAAAGGTGGTAGCTTTAACGCTTTAGTCATGCCGGAGACTCCCTGCGTGATTTCGGTAGGAGACCGGTGCATGGATCGCGGCTTTAGCTTCTTTTGGCCAGCAGGCCAAAGGCCCTACCTGTCATTGTCCAATGGCCAAAGAGTGGACCTGGCCGTTGAGGGCAAGATACCATACTTGACCCTATCAGCCAAAGAGGCGCTGGGTCAGTGGACGTGCGCGGTTGCCGCCGGAGGAGGTGAGACCCCCGAGCGGTGGTGTTGCGTGGCGCCAGGCGCCAAGGCATTCCTGGACAATGTGGAATCGGCGGGGGGCCCTCCGCCCCATGCTGTCTGGACTCGCGTAACCATAGACCTGCGTACACATGAGTTGATTGGTGCCCACAGCTGCGCTGATGGACGGCCGACTGAGATCGCGCACGCTTTTCCATCTTCACTAGACTCTGCGGATACCATCACTTACTTCTACTATTCGCCTCAAAAGGCTAGTGAAAGCGGTTGGAATCGGACGCCGACCGGCATCGTTGCCTCCAAAAGTCTCTCATCTTTGCCTGACCACGGTCAAGCCGTCGGTCAGTGCGACGAGCAGCCCGGCAAAGCCGAGGCCTGCGCTGCCGCATACAGGTGCCCTTATGGGTACGGAGTTTCAGGATACCTTCCTTGCGACATAGACCGAGGACTGGACTCAAATGCGCGCAGCGCGGCCCCGGGGCCCGAGGAGGGTGAAGTTGGAGACGCTGACGGTGTCGACTTAGTCGACGTCGACGCACCGCCAGATTTAGACCCAGACGATGCGGAGGTTGAGGTGTCGGATACCCTTGCCGAGCGGCTTAAGAAGGCCGCAGCCCCCCTGCCGCACCTTCTGACTCATACTCCTAAGATCCCATGCTGTTCAGTATGCTATTGGGCCAAAGCTATTAGAAAGCAACAGCGCAAAGCGCAAAACAGAGGGCTAAAGGTTCCCCGCCCATGCGCTAACCCCACTTCGTTCGGACACCTGACGACGATGGATCATTGGTTTGCGATGGATGAACTATCGCGGGGGCTCCACGATGAGACCGCGCGCGTGACTTTTCGCGACCGAGCTACATATTCTCTTGCCGCTCAGGGTGTGCACGACAAGTCTGCGGTTCACGTTTGCAACTTTTTAGTAAATGTGAAAGCCCCGGAGGAGAAGTTTTAATATTGTCATGCAGATGGTGCAAGAGAGCTTGCAAGGGCATGTTACGAGCTCAATATTGCCCATGATCCTACCATCCCAGGAAATAAGAAACATAACGCTGTTGCCGAGCGCGCAAATGGCGCGGTGCAGATGGGGGTCAGAGCCTTACTGATGCAGGCTGGTCTTCCGCCGCCATTCTGGACCTACGCGGTCCGATATTTCTGTTTATGCTACAGGACTAGGATCCCAGCAGAAGGACAGTCAAGTTGGGAGCGACGCTTTGGATGTAAATTCGATGCTCCGCTCCTCCCCTTTGGGTCCCTCATACGCTATGTGCCTCCACCTGAGTCCAGATTTTGGACCGCCAAGACTGGCGCAACAATGATCCCAGGGATATACTTAGGGTATGTGCATAAAGCGGGGGGGCTGTTTGGACCAGACAGTTATGTTGCCCCTCTGAGACAATTGGACGGTCTGAACATGGAAACAGAGCGTACCCCAGAGGGAAAACGACCCACCATTGAGAAGTCTGACCAGGTGTACAGCAACATCTTAGATGGCACTGCTGATGACCAATCGCCTCAATTCCCTTTGCGACAAGCGTACGAGAAAGCGGCGACATAGGTACGTTCCGTCACAACCCTCACAGAAACAGGAGAAGCTGCGGCCGTCCCAGACGGACCTCAACCAGCCCCAGGGATAAGACCGGACAATATGTTTGATGCTGATGATCCTGATATTGTTATGCCACCGCCTTCTCAAGGAGGCGAGGGCGCTCCACACTTCGACTCAGAGGCCGATCTGGAAGACGACGGCCCAGGAGGTTTGTGCGTGGATGACGAGCCCATGGTAGTTGACGGTAGGGGTCCTCGGCGCGATTCCCATCCAGCAGACAAGAATCAAACACTGGGACTCGCACAACTCGAGTATGGTTTGGACAGACCTTCCAGCTTCTCAGCGGCTAAGCCGCGTGAGAAGGTTCCCGGGAAATGACAACTTCTTGCAAGAACAATTCAGAATCTGGACACGATGGAATACTTCGAGGACAGACGAATCGTTGTTGGACTTACAAAGGAAGAGTTAACACAGAAAATTCCATTGACAGGTCGTCGAAAGACATGCAGCATTCGAGTTGTTCTTTATTATGATCCCGATTACGTGCCTCGCACTCGAGTGTTGGTCGCAGACCCAGACCCGAAGCACAGTGCCCAATGGCTGAAAAAAAGGTGCCTGAATCCACCAATCCTGGGATACATCCGGGACGATGGTTTAACATGAATCAAGCGCAGCGTTGACAGGCCGCGGAACAATACAAGGCAGAAGAGAGAGGATTCTTCGGCATAGAAGATCTTGGCCCTTGCCTCGGCCTTCCACGTGACATTGGCCTGGATGTGGACGATCCGCCGACTCCGCCCGAACCAGCAGAGGCCCAGCCACTTGCGGCTCTTCCTGAGGCCAGGCTAACAGCACCTAAGGTGGCTGAGCGGCTGCGCCGTTTGACGAAAAACAGCCTGTGCTACACCCCTGGCAGCGGATGCGGGGCGGCGTCGCGACGCACCCAGGGCGGCCCAGCCGCACCTGCGACTGATGAGTCCTCAGAGGAAGATGATTATGTAGGACATCTTTCGGATGATGAGGATATCTGGTGGAAGCACACATGGTACGGAGGCACTATTGCACGAGATGGGCTTCCCTCCGGCTCAGCAGGTAGGGATCCTTTGTCCGATGATGATGATGACGAGCCTGAGGACCATCGTGAGGCAAGCCAGACCTCGAGTCCGGCGGCCGCCGCGTCGCGGCGAAGCGTGCCTCGGATGCCACTGCAGCATAACTCGGAGGCAGATCTCAGTCATCGTGAAAAGGAAAGGTTTGATTTGCAATATTTCTACAATCGTTTTACTGACATTATCCCAATCGTCGATGAACCCTTCCAACTACCCAACGATTGGCAACGCACCCGCATTGATGCCGCTGTCGCCAGATCTGTCTCAACAGACGAGGCCAAGGCGAATGGAGATGCCCAAGCTGCCTTGAGGAAAGAATGGGATAGCTTGCGAGCTATAGGCACATGGATAGAGGATGGTGTCAGATAATACTCCGATGTAGTTGCCGAACTCAAGGAAAGACGGCTCACTTTGGCCGGCTATTTGCGATCCTCGTTGAAAAGAACTCGGAGATGCCGCTAGGACACAAAGATCGCAAGTATAAAGGTCGGGTAGTTTTCGATGGTTTGAGTGTTAGAGATCAAAATAAGGATGTGGCATTCTTCCAGGAACTTTCCAGCAGCCCCGCTACGATGCAGGCTAGCAAAGCAGCTGACACCTACGGGCTACTCGATGGTCATAGCATCGAGCAAGCGGACGCCCGCCAAGACTGCACCCAGTCGAAGCTAGGGGGCACCCCCACATGGGTTTTCTTGCCTCGAGACGAACGGCCTAAAGCATGGTCACACATGCGTAACCCTGTGTGCCCGCTGTATTTCTCATTGTACGGGCACCCTGATCCAGGTGGACATTGGGAGCAGCATTGTGAAGGACATGTTGCGGCAAAAGGTTTTGTGAAGTGGCAGCTGCTTTTTCCATGAAGAGTTGCAAATCTTTCTGATTATCTATGTTGATGATTTTAAGCTGTCGGGGCCTGCCGACAAGCTCGCGGAGGACTGGAAGTCACTGCAAGAACCCTCTGATAACTGTCCCGAGGGAATAGAGATAGACCCTCCAACTGCCATTGGAAGATACTTGGGATGCGAACACAGATTGTCAACACGAACGGTTGAATGGCAAAGAGAGTTCCCTACAATCTTAGACCCGCCTCCTCCCAAGGTTAAGAAAAACGCCTCCGTCACAGACGGGAGTAGCGAGGAGGAAACGGGGGGTGACTCGGCGGCTCAACCGCCCGAGCCATTTCAGCCGAGAGAACCGAAAACAGTAAACGTCATAGAATATGACATGACAGAGTTCTTTGAATCCTGTGCTACATTATATGCTCAACTAACGGACACCGACCCAGCTACTCATCCGGCCGCGGGTGCCCCGTTTGGCCCTGAACTTACTGATCTCGAAGATGGCCAGGGCGGCCCAAGAGGCGAGATATATCCCCAGCTGAGGAGGCAATGGCGTTAGCTTTGCGAGTCAATGTTGATTCCGGCCCCCCTGATCGGAAGATAGAAGTTATTGGCCTTGATGCCACAGTAGCAAGCCCTGATGACCCTGAGCCACCGACTCAGTCGGGTGTGCTTCAACCTATTGCCGCAAAAGTATTGATGAAGATACTTTATGGTGCGAGAATGGCAAGATGCGACCTGTTCCGTGCTGCATGTCAAACTGCCAGTTGCATTACAAAATTGACAGAACAACAAGACATGGATCTATTTCGCCTCATATGTTATATCAAATGTACCTCCCATTACCGCATGACTTCGTGGGTAAGCGACAAAAAGGAGGATGTTCTGTTAAAGCAATGTTATGATGCAGACTTGCAAGTGACGTTCGCACGCATCGGAGCACGAGTGCCAGTTATCAAGCCATTCGGGGCCCATGTGCCAGAGCTGGCCAGCCCATGGGATCGCAGCGACAAGCGTGCGTTTCCCACAGTACACTTGAAACTGGGATTGTCGCGGCGGACCTTGCGTTGCGCAAGGAGCTGCTCGCGGCATTGCCGCCGTGGGAAATGCTGCTTGACAGACCAGTGCGATGTTTATTTTTGGAAGACAATCAAGCGGTTTGTAAAGTCATCAAGGCAGGTGGGTCAATGAAGCTAATGCATCTGCCGAGAACGTATAGAATTGATGCTGCAGCTGTGTCCGAACAATTTTCTCGTGGCCTTGTTGAGCTCCAATATGAAAGAACTCAAAACGAGGCTGCCGATATAGGAACCAAGAGACTTATTGACCCTTTGGCTTGGGTTAAAGTTTTATATCTTGTCATCATTGTTGCGCTCAAATTCTGGGCCGCTAAGCGGTGCCAATATTATCTTGACTCGACGTTTTCAGACGAACTTCCCCTGAAACCCGGGGGGATCCTGAAGCCCCGCTTGGGCCCCAGTTCGGCCTTGCGGAGAGGGGCTGTTCTACCCAGCAAAAAGATGAACAACAAGAAAAAGCGCCCCAACAAGGGCAAACCCGTTGCGGCCGCCCCCGGCAGAGCCGTGGAGGCAGATGTCCCCAGAACAGCTGCGTTTGTGCGTGCATCCGGTTTAGCCGAAGATGCAGGGAATATCATTCCTTCCATGGCCGAAGAAGGTTACAGCGGAAGCTCCGAGAAAACGAGAGCGATGGAAAATATAACCGAGAAGTTCTGATCGCGAAATGAAAACAATGTTTGACATGGCGGACAGTGAAAAACGAGTCAGATACTTCGACGCTGCCGAAAAATATGGAAGACTTTCCCACTAACAATCGCTTTCTTCCTCATCCTCCGCCTGCTGCCGCTGCCAGTTATCTAGATAAAAAGGACACATGGATACAACAAGGACAGAGTATGAAACGATGGCATTATGTTCCGAGACTTGTTACGCTCATGCCTGCAATCGGCGATTGTCCCGTTGACCCGGAAAAATTAGATGATAGGCGCCGCGCCAATGCTGTCAATATCCAACAAGGTCTGACTGTTGACCGTATTGATAATTGGCGTGATAAAGAGAGTAAATGTCATCATCCATTTGAACACGACTCGAATGGCGATTCCAGTGACGGTGACTATTTGCCGAGTAGATGGACTGGATACACAGAGTTCTGGATCCGAGAAGATTGCGCCCCGGCCACTCAGTGGACCGGGGGAAGGCTTTTGTTAGAATACTGTTGCGGCCCTCAAAGCAGGATAGGAGACCCAAAGAATTTCGTCGACAACTCATGCAAGGTGATTCGATACACCGAGAAGGAAGACATGAGGACGGATGAGGGACTTAGAATAGCACTGAACGGTATTAATACGTTCAAGGGAAAACATATCACGCTGTGGGGTTCTATGCCTTGCACGGGAGGCTCTCCCTGGCAATATGTGAATGAAGCGCACTATCTCCGTATTGGAAATCATAGAGCGATGCGTAGGCTTCGTGGTATTAGGACTGATTTCAGATACCTGTTTTGGAATTTCCGGGAGATTGCCCGCGCTGTGCACAAAGCGGGGGGCATTGTTTGTATTGAGTGGCCTACCCAGTGCAATTGCTGGAGGGACCCTCAGGCAAAAGGTTTCATGAGAGAGCTAGAGTTTGTGTTAAGACGGCGTTGCGCGGATGTGCGCATGGGCTAAAAGATAGCAAGGTCAATTTCATGAAAAAAAAAAGCCCTAGACGATAGCTGCTACCTCCTCTGTTGTTGCGGAGGGGCTGGAGCGCAGATGTGATGGCACGCACGAGCATGTCGAGGCTAGAGGACGAGAGTGCAAGAGCGCAGAAGATTACACGGATGTTTTTGCGAAGCAGGTCCATGTTGTCATCGCCCGTGCTGCAGAGAGATTTCTGTCGTCTCGTCGTCGTCCTATCTCCTCCTCTAATCACGTTTGTGCCGCTGCCGTTTCGTCTCTAGAGCCTGCGCGGGCTGCCCCGCGGCCAGCCCCCCCTGGGATCGAGCTGTTGCCTTGCGGCGACTGCTCGAGCCTTGCCTGTCGCGCCCCCCGCGCGTCTGAAAGAGCATCGACCGAACCCATGTGCCGACCGTTGAGAGACTCAGCGGTTAAGCCGCCGGGGGAGGACGTCGTCTCGATCTGCTCAGACGAAGTCGTAGATGACTTCGTCTCCGACTCGGTCGGAGAGGATGACCAAGGGAGAGAAATCAACGACGATGCTCCTCCCGACACAATTCGAAAGGCCACCCCATCGGCTCAGCCGAGAGGGGAGGCTTGCCCACCGGCTCAGCCGGGTGGGACAAGGGATAATGACTTCAGCCCGAATGACATCGTATCCGAGACGGATGTTGAGAGGGAAGCTGGCGTTGAGATTCGTGGTGAGGAGATAATTGCTCGCAGAAGGGCAGCAGAGGCAGCCTTCCGAGATGGTCAGCCCACGAAGAGAGCAGCCAACTCCAATACAGGGGGCATTGACTCCTGGAAAAACAAACCGATTTCCCGATGCTACCCCGACAAGTTGAGGGAGTGGTCCCGTCTGGTGCCTACCGGGGAGACCAAATTCGCACCCGCGAAAGGATGTGGTTGGCGTTGCGCAGCGTGGAAGCATGACATATTTTATATGCGGAGTGACGAAGTCGTGACCGCATTGAAGGCAGACCTGGACGTGACGTCACAAACGATATTTCAGCGTTTGTATTCCCAGTTTTCGCAAGATCCGTGGACGGTACACTGGGCGATGTTCGAACGGAAGGCAACATGCCGTTTTGATTGCGCCCCTCCTGACCTGGACAAGATCCCGGTTGGTGCGTTCTTTCAGACGTATCCTGACGAAAAGACGAAGTTGGTCAGTAAGGCATACATGAACCCGCCAGGAGGATACCGTTGCACGGTTCGAACGTTCGAGCCAGGTGAGGTCGTAGGTCGAACTGTCGGCCCAGCAGTTTGGCGTGGGACTTTTTTCGGAAACTATGTGAGTGTCCCAGTAATAGACCATTGGACCGATGGCTCCCCGCAAGTCTGGTTTGACATTTGGGCCCTTTCTCCCCGAAAACCTCCCCGTGGCTTAGCCGCCGGGTGTAGCTGGGGGGCGATGTTCGCTCTTCCAGTGGTCAAAGGCTTATATCATGTACCGGTGCATGTTGTTGAAGAGGCCCTTACTGCCATTGCAAGAACGGCATATCTCGAGACTTCCCCTCAGCAGGCGGTCCGCTGGCGAAAAAGGCAACGCCCGTGGAAAAGACCGCGGAACCTTGACGAATGGTTTGCTAAGGACGGTCTCGATCCAGGGGCCGATGAGCAGTCGCCGCAGAAGAAGCCGCGAACGGCAGCAGAGGCACCGAACGACTCAGTCGTTTCGGTCAGCCAACCAGCAGCCTCGTGCGGCAGCCAGCCCGCATTGAGCAACCCTGGAGCCAGACGACAGGCGGCCGGCGAATCATCCGCCGGCCAAACATCTGGCAACAATAACCCTCCCGGGGCAGCCGGCGGGGGAACTGGTGGCGGCCCGCCCCGCGGCTCAGCCGGTGGAGGTGGAGCTCCGCCAGCATCCGGCGGATCCTCCTCGGGAAACAATCCGCCCGCTCACCCCTCCTCGGGAGGTGGTGGAGGGGGAGGACCGCCCGACTCAGGATCAGCTGTAGCAGAAGATGAGTCTGACGATCAGCCGTGCATCGGGCGAGGCCCCTGGAACGTCCTAGAGTATCTACGGACGAAAGGGATTTGCGCGGAAGATCTCAGACGCCCCAGGAACGACTGGCAGGAGAAGGAGGACGAGATTTTAGACTTATATTGGAGTCACGGATCCGAAAATGAGACTCTGGTCGACCAAGTTGACCTTCATTAAGAAGTGTCAGGCCATTTCTCAGATCGCCAAAGTTAACGGACATTCATGGATCCCGCTTATAGGAGAGGACCTCGCCGCCATGTCGAACACGGGGAAAACCGTGGCGGATTTCTTTCGCCCACTGAGCTTAATGAGGAACGGGCATGATACTTCTTGGTCTTGCTCCGTCCACATTGTTTCGGATTCTACAATTGTGTTCAAGGATGCGCCCGGGGAAATGAGGAACAGCCTGCTTCCCGAATATAACCTGCGAGAACCAGTGTGCGGAAGTGTACAACGCGCCATGGGTGGAGCGCAGATTTCGAGCATTCGTGAGGCCTCTTCACATTTTCAGCGGAACCAATCCGGGTACTACATAAAAGGGACCCACACTCCGATCCGTTTTACCTTCTGGAATTTCAATGACATTGTTGATAACTCATCCCAGTTAAACGGAGTTGGGAGTGGGCCGACAAGACAGGATAACCCGCTCGCATTCGCAGGGAGCCTTAGGTTCATGATAAACGACGCCGTTGAGCTGATTGACGACGCGATGTGTCGTTCATCCGAGGGGGCGATTGACATAATGTTTGTTGGTGGGGACCAGAAGTGCTGACAGAACGATGATGCTGGCGTTGACCCGATGTGGGACGACGTTGCCACTTTAGTCCGAGCCAGAATGAACCGTCGGATCGAACACTACAAAGCAATAGGAATGTTTCCTGGGATAATGATTCTTGACGGAGTGAGCCTCTACCGGCAACTTAGACACCGCCCAGGAGACACTCTTCATTGCGACGCCAGCCACCCGGACTACAAACTGAATAATGGAGGGCGTATTGAAAGGGTGAATGCTGGTCAGTTGTGCGCAGACTACATGAATAAAGCGGCCAAGCACCCGTATTATTTTCCTGCCAACCTTCCGGCGGCTCAGCTGTCCGGGACGGTCGCATAACGTGCGCGACGAGAGAGGACGGGCATGCCAGACAGGAGGCGGAGATCAAATACTTAGTCATGTATTGGCAGGGCTGGGCTCCTGCGGCGGGGAATATACCCACGTCAATACTTGATGCCCGTCCGTTTAGGGCACCCTTGACTGACGACGAGTTCCCAGCTGTTTCAAACGGATCTGGAGGTGGTGCAATACACTTTTTTTTTTCAGAGGCTTTTGTGAACTTTCTCAAGAAGGGAGAGGCGTATAATGATTTTTCCCATGGGCGGACGATGTCTATTTCTTGCCGCGCGGAGAAACTTTCTGTCCTGGAATGCCACCCAAGCGGAAGAGCCAAAGATCGGAGAACGAAGGCGTGCACAATGATGGGCCTCTGCGTACTGCACTCAACGAGCTCATCAAGGCAGCGCCAGCGACTGTACCGAGCGGCCTAGCCATTTCGGTGAGTGGCGCGGCGACGGGTGACATAGCTGCCCCTGCCCCTGGCACGCCATCGGCCGGCGCAGCCGTTTCGGCCGGAGATGCCGCGTTGTCTTCCGTGCCAGCAGACGAGGGGATTCCCCCCCCCCCGAGCTCTTCGGGGACAGAGATCACTCATCATTATTTTATTTGCCCATTCACGGTTGCTAGCGGAAGCCTTCATCGTGCCACGACGCCGGGGAACGCCTGCCCGGGAGAGGAAGGCCGCGTTGCAGAAGTCGCGCAAGGGATGAATCCTGCTAGAAGCAAGCAACAGACAATGGTTCAGAAAGCGACTAACAGCGAAGCGTGGCTTGCTTTCCAGTTGCTGCAGAAGTCAACAAAAATCCCGCCAGCGACTCCAAGCTACATTGTTCCGAACTGGGCACGTTTCTTTAGGATCAAAGCCGACAGGTCGTTAGCAAGCCCGACAGCCACTGTGGCTGACCGCTTGAACTGGGGCAAATTGACGACGAAGACCCATATGGTGCGCAGAGCCCACTGCGTCGAGCTTTCATTGCTTTTCTTCGTGACAGACAGAAAGATTGCGGAAGTCTCAGACTCATCCGCAGGATGGACAAAGCAGTCACACGGCACGTCTGTGACTACTGCCCTTCATGCAATATTGGAGGGCCATCAATTGTTTCCCTCGGGTCCTAAATACGGAGGGAATGTTAAGACGCATGCGGTTGGGGTATATTCTTTCCCATGTGCTGATAACCCCAATACACGCACTACATATTCTGTCGCTGAGGAAACCTTTGGAGATGGTATTTGGGTAACGGCTGATATTGTTTTCTACGCCAGAAGACCTAAAGCCATCAAGGGATCGCCGACACAGTATGTGAGCGACCCGACGACCGATGTGTTGAAAGGGCTGCGACTATATCATTGGACCGCGGCAGCGCTGTTCGATGCAGATGCGTGGGCACACTTGCTGCATGTTGCTAGAGACAATGGTTGGAATCTGGAGCAGGACTTTGAGGTCGAAAGATATCGAGATGAAGATCGGACGGCCGCCGCGGACAAAGTCCGGGAGGAACAGATGGCCTGGGTTCCAAATTTGAAACCATTCGACTGGCAAAAGGAACGAAGCCCATACTTCGATAATGAGAATTTTGACGGCATCTGGCCTTGGCCCCAAGAGAAGGGGGTCAGATTAACCGAGATTCATGCGATGCGCAGGGGCGAGGCCACGGAGGGGTCCATGAGGCTGGTCGAACAAAATAGACTCGACAAGAAAAAGAGAAGGCAAAGAAGGCCGCGGAAGCGAAACAGATGGAGCCGGCGGCTAAGCCGTCCGGCACCCAATTTTCGATCGAGACCAGGGATTTCCCGAACCTGGGACAGGCTCTTCTGAACCAAGATAGGCCATGTAAGGCGCCGCCCCCCGGGGCCGCGACTTGGCCCTCTACTCTTAGGGCCCCTCTTCCTCCTAAGGAGGGATCGCCTGTTGGAGGACAGAGAGAGAGAGATCGTCTCCAAAAGGGCTCCACCGGGGATTCAAGCACCGACGCCGCCGCCGGCCAAGAAGCCGAACGTGGCGCCGCAGGGGGGCATTCCGCAGGCGAAGGAGATAATGCCCAAGAAAGCTCCGCCTCCGCCGCAATTCAAACCAGGATCGCAGATGGTGGGTCCTCCGCCAGCGAAGATGCCTCGAGTTGAAGGAGACATTGCGGCATCCCCGCCGACGCAGCCACCGGCCAAGCCGGGAGGCAAGGACACGGCTGGCAGCCAACCTTGGAAGGCTAAGCCAAGTATGCGTGAGCCCCCCCCCTGCTGTAACCGAATTTATCGGAACCAGTGTTCCCAACACTCCGCCTATCGATCAGAGCCATCAGAGTGCTGCGCCTCAGTTCAAATCTGCACCTAGAACGGCCAGGCGATTGGGAGACTCTCAGCATGCCGAAGGCAGTGCTGCAAGAGATCAACCCGAAGAAGCGCAGAACCTCGTTGAAAGCGAACTGATGGCCGAGGCGAAAGCTACCCCCGCCGAGGAGGCGGCTCCTGCCCGAGACAGAGACGAAAATACATTGGACATCCCAGGCGCAAACTCCCCGACTCAGTCGGATGGGGATCATTCATCTGAGGATTCGCCGATGTTGGTCGGATCCGATGATATAACTATGATTCTCCAAGCCGTAAAACACGTCTCGAGCGCGCACTTCTCGCGCTTCAGAGCACGCAGAGTATTGAAAAACGAAAAACAGTTCTTTTACAGATGGCGTGACCTCATATCAAGAGCGTAGGAAACTGGGCAGCCGGAGACTGCCGATTCCAAAAGATGCAGAATAGAAGCTGTCTCATTCATTGAGGCCGCGAAATTTGTTATTTGAGATATGAACGGAATAACGAACATGAGCCACATACATATTCCACTGTATGGACTAAGTTTGCAGATGTTGTTGTCGATCAGATCCTTAGAGCGGACCCACATTTTGTCCGTGCTCCGATGGCGTCGGAGAGACCCAGGAGGTCTAACCGTGGAGAGACAGGTGGTTCGGGAGCGAGCGTGACCACAGTACCTACTCCTCCTCCACCTCCGCCCGGCTCAGCCGCGACAGCCAATCTTCCGACCCCTCCGCCTGGCCCAACCAGAGCGGAGCGCGACGATCAGCTGGGCGCACATCAAGAACACTCGCCCCCCACGGTGGTTCCGTCTCCTACCGTGGACGCACCGGAGGAGGGGGCAACATATGCTCCTAAGGCATCAGCTATGCGCCCGGATGTCTCAGGCAATCCGGGAAACTCGGGGGCAGGCGTTGAACCTGAGGATATTGCACCCTTTCCATGCAACAAAGACCCCGAGCTCATTGTTTCTATGGAAGACAAGACTTACCCTCGTGGTCCAGCATCTGAAAATATGTTCTGCAGAATGAGTCTGCCGCCTGCTCCTGATAGGGGACAGCGCGAGCCCCTGCCCACAAATCCTCGCGAAGAGGATCATGACATCATTGTGGGGCATGCTGTCTCATTCAAGGGCAGACAGCTGTGCCTTACGACAGAGGAGCGCGGACTAATCAGTCGGAGACACCCTGCGTCGATGAAACAGATGGTCCGCGACGCACATATAACTTATAACTGGCCCCGTTCCGCCGCGTATCGAAGCCATCCGCAATCAGACGGGGGACGCGCTTCGGTGCATTGCTGAATTTGCGGAAGACCCAGTTTTCGCATTGTTGAGCAGCCTCAGCCAAGCTGAAGGTACGTCTGAACAGGCAAAAGATTTCTTCAGAGCTGAATTTCATTCCGATGATGTCCCAGAAGGATTTACTCCGGAGACATTTGCGTGCCTTGGGCCGCTGGTAGTTGGCATCGGCGACAGCAATAATCCGGCTGCTTTGGGCAGTGCGGATACGTGGAGCACCCAGAGCTGTCGATTGGATTTATTTGCTGGGAAAGTATGCAAATGCGCTGTGTACCTCGCGAGGCATTGCTCTGACTATGCGCGATCGTCGGGTGGCTGGGTCTATTTTGGTGACCTGGTGCAGAAAATCGTTGATGATGGTTTTACTTTCCAATCATATGCTCTTGCTGCGCACGGCTTAGCCGCGTTGCCGCCAGAGACAGTTGAAATTATAGTGCTACTTCCTCAGGATAGTGACAAGATTGTTGGAACCAGTGTTCACAAAAAGGTGGGCACAATATAAGGCGCGCCCATCGCGCGATATCGTGTTCAGGGAATGTGGGCGCGATATGAAAGAGAGGAGCGATACCGCCATACCTATTTTCTATCGAGCATGCCAGGGACATTCAACATTCGTTGCTTCCATTGAAAGGATGCATGTCCCAGATGACCCTGGCCAAGTCAGGAGTCATGGGCCTCTTCTTCATATCACGGACTTGCAGACATTTTTGGAGTCCACGGATGGAAGGGTCCGTTTTCCGAAGAGGGGCCCAGGGCTCTGTCGCGAGGCAGACTATGATTTGCTGAGGCTGCTGCCGACGGAAAGGAGCCCAACAATGCTCGATACCATTCGTATTCTTCCGTGGCTCAGCCAGCGGAGGTACGGAGAGCCTCTCCTTGCGAGAAGTTTTCTGCCCATGGGAGATGCGGCACTGCCAGGAGAATCGCCATCGGTGGGGACTTGGCACGCAGACGACACCATCCACCTATGGGAACAACTTCCCAACCACCGCGAGTCCTGGGAGCTAGTTCTTGTTTTCACCGGCCGAGTGCTCACTCGCTTCGCATGCAGGGTTTGCCCAGACGGGACCCTGGTATCCCGAGAGGTGCCAAAATTCGCCCACATTGACAAAGCCGTCTCTCTCGTTAGACAAACGGACCAGATGCGCTGGTCGGTACCTTTCAATCGCGAGTGGGCCTCGTACGAAGTGGCTTTCGACAACGAGTCGATTATTGCTTGGATCCACACAGACGAGACTCTGTTGTTGGCTTGGAATCGTCGGCCACAGCTGTCGCCCGAAATACAGGAACGGGTTCTATCCGTCCCTTGGGAAGATGATGGAGGGTTCCTATGCTTCCGTTATCGCTGGGTGCGAACGGGCTTTGGACATTGCCCAGTCTGCAGCTGTCGGATCAAATCCAAGCACAGAGTCACACATGACTACATGTCTCAGACGTGGAATCAAACAATAATCCCGCGGTCCCTTGAGGCGCATGGACTTGTATTACAAGTGAATAATCAACACGATCTCCCCTGGGTCCGTCCTCAACGGATCACAGTGCGTGGGGATAGTCAACAGAGAGCTTCTGCGCTTGTAATGAAGAACGTCAGCAGCAATCATCAGCAGGGGCGAAAATGGGCAAATGGGGAATTTACTAAAATGGCGGCAGCGGGCCAGATATTTGGCAACAGCTTGCCAGGCAATTTTACCCGCTTGGGTGCCAGAGGGCGCCATGGCTCAGCCACCGGCGCGCCACGGCCCTTTCTTCCAGCATTTGGGGCCCTTGGTCAGAAGGTTCATAGGATGGCTTGAATTCTCAGCCAAAAAGGGTGAGGAGGCGGACCCCTGCGATCAATACCTGGCGGCCGCTGCTATGGGAGACGAATATTGACCAATGCGCTCGCCCAATATCTTGCCCAGCTCTGGCCACCTTCGACTGGCCAAATGCACGGGGCGACGTAGTCGAACCCGTGAGAGGCTGGGGGAGGTGGTGCAGCGACATGACCAGAGCGAATGTCTTCGCCCCGACGCTTCAAACCATCGATGAAGCAGTGCTCTTCGGGGCGCCATGGCTGCCTGCGCAGCGCGAAGACGTCGTGGAAGACGTAGAAGAAAACCTTGAAGGGCAAAGCCCTCGCGGACGGTTGCCGGGCGTCTGGGAGAACAATTTCAAGGCGAGGACGACTCGCAGATCTCAGTCCCTTGCAAGAAGAATCAACGAATGTCGGGACCATCGCCTCATAGCGCCAGCATTGTTACCTGCCACCGGCGAAGCCGCGAGGGCAGGCGAACAATCACGAATGGGACTGGACTTCTCGGCTATCAGCGGGCCTAAGGCTGCGCTGATAACCGAAAGAACGATCGACCTCGATCATCCCGACGGATACGTGTACAACCACTACGAAGGCCCTTCGGTACAAGTAACTCTGTTCGGCATAGAGGCCCGGGCGATCGCAGCTCAATATGTTATCGAATACACAGGCATACGCCCGAGCGATCCCGGCATAATGCTACTGCTTGGAGAAGTGGAACATGAGGTCCCAACAATTGTCAAGGAAATAGTTGATGGAAGCTGGTTGGCCTCCGTACAGTAGATGCAACTGGGTCTTCGGCCCACAAGGATTCTTGCGATCGTTCGCGAGACCATGAGCTCCTTCATCTCGGAGGGATATTTTATCGGTTACCCGGGGCGAGCAATTTGCCCCGAAGGAGATAGCACGGACTCCGTTACTAAGATGCGACGGAAAGATGAACATGCCCTTGACTGCCGCGTTCGCGCCGCAGTTCAGACGGACGACATATTAGAGGAATGGGCCCGTAATTTGGGCAGGAAGGTGCAGACTGACGCCCGTTGCAACGGTGCTCAGATACAAGAAGCCATTTCTTGGCATCAGGACAAATATATTGATCCTGGGACAGAGCTTCAGGATATAGACACAGGAACGTTCCGCACTGCATGCGGATTATATGGCATCCCAGTAGCTACCGCTGCTAGGAGTTTGTTAACATTTATGCGAGATCGTAAAAACGACAATCAACGCCACGACGGCCAAGCCGACCTCGTGGAACCAAGAAGGGCAGAGGATGAGGTGAAGGCCAGACCGTTGCCGCCACCTCCGCTACTCAGACCCGACGTCTCAGACGTTCGGGCTCCTGATGCACCGAATCCCCGCGCTCCGTCGCCGGCTCAGCCGTGGCGACTAGAGAGGAATATTCATGGTATCCCAACGCTTGGGATCGGTCGGTGCCCCGGCGCGAGCGCGATGGGGCCATGGGTGCTGGCCGCGGCGCTGCTGGCTACGACTGCGACCCGCTCGCGTCCTACCCGCGCTGTATGGACAATGTTCATGTCGGGTACTACGTCGCTACGTCCACCGGGGCCGGGTCACGTGGCTGTCCGACGAGGAGTGGTGGACGCTGGATCACTGGCATATACTGTCTACTTTTGAACATGATGCTCGTTTCCCGTCTAAGGGGAAAGCATCCAAGTACAAGGAGAAGAACTGCAGCGCTGCAGATCAGGGGCGGCCCCGCTCGCCTCGCGGCGGAGACGGACAGACTGGAGGTGCGGCGTCATCAAACCCGCCGCCTCCGGAGCCGCCCGTGGAAGAGGAGAGCCCGCGGGATGACCTGCGCTGAGTGCCGCCCGCGTGACTTAGTCGCGGCAGGCGCGTGCCAGAAAGTTCCCATCCACGCGCGGTACGCGTCCTGGATGGGTAATCACCTCTACTGGTCGGCTAAGCCGGTCCAGCGGGGAGAATTTATTTAAGTGAAGGTGGGAGTCGTCGGGTCTCTTCGGCCCTTGGCCCCCTGGCAGCCACCGTTGAGCCGTAAAAGTTTTTGGGGTTGGCTCCGGTTGTTGTGTATATGTATAGGCCAGGGGCGTTGTGGTCGGATGGGCTCCGCGGGGGGAGTAAATATGCCCCTCTCCGCCTCATAATATTATCACTTATTAATATACTTGCATGCTATGCGCTGTCTGCCTTGAACTTGCGCTGCATTCCGCAGCTATATTTGATTACTCAAGCAAGCCTTTGTTTGCTTGCAGGGGAGAAAAGGAGCGCGCCAGCCCTCGGCCGTCGCGCGTCGTCGGTCGTAGGCCAGCCGGCCTCCTCCCTACACAGTCCTGATTTAGTAATCTTGCTTACCGGATACTTGTCTTATCGATGTATCATCCCGTCCCCTCCCTGAGCAGAGTGAACGTGAGATCCTAATTATTTTGGCATCTTACCCCGATTCTCAGAGGAAATACTCATCCGCCTCCTTGCGTTTTTCTCCTAGCGGATGGCGCCGCACAGCCCACCCATCTGCCACGCCAGCTGAACGACATTCACCCGTGCGCGACCCAGCTTAGCGCATCGCGACGGTGTCGTCACCTCACTGCTGGGGATAACATGTGTGTGTGTGTGTGTTGCATATGTTTTGGGGCGGCATCTCGGCTGTTTGAATTCGGGCCCCCCAGAGAAGATGAATCCCGCGTTTTGCACATGCGTCCGCCATTTTGTGTTCCACGGAACTATCCGCGTGGATGTGGGTGTATTGCGAAGGCCTTACGGCCGTTGCCGCCGACCCTGAGAGCGACGAAGATGAAAGGGGGCAGGGTGGAGGAGGTGGATGAGAGAGGAGGAGTGGGGAGAGGGATGCGGAGGAGAAACAAGAGGAGGAGAAGGAGGCAGAGGAGAGCAGGAGGGGGAACAGAGGGGGGGGGAGGAGGAGGAGGAGGCGGAGGAGGAGGAGGAGGAGGAGGAGGAGGAAGAGGAGGAGGCCAGAGGTTTTCTTGGGACAGCCTGTGGCTCTCCCGAGGCCGTCTTGGGCAGCCCAGGGTTCCTCTAGCGCCGTCTCGAGGCACTCTTGGAGGCCTCCTGGGCAATTTGGGGCTCTCCTGGGCTGTCTTGGGGCAGTTTGGCGGCCCCTTGGGAGCCTCTTGGGGCCTCTTGGGGCTTTTTCGGGGCCTCTTGGGGGCCTCTTGTGGCTGAGAGCTCGAAATGTCCGTTCGGGTCCCCCGTCTAGGCACTCTCCTGGAGCCGTCTTGGGAGCCTCTTGGGCCGTCTTGGAGGGGTTTTCGTATTGGGCCATTTTGTGGCACTCTTCGGCAGTTAGGGGGCCCTCTTGGGGACCTCGTGGGCCGTCTCGGGGCGATCTTGGGGGCCTCTTGGGCCGTGTTGGCGCGTCGGGAAGCGGAGGAAGCAAGAACGCCAAAATCTTTCAAAAACGTATGGGAAATCAATGGATTTTGCCTCTTGGGGCTCTCGTGGGAATGCTCCTGGAGGCCTCTTAGGGGCGCTTGACAGGCCTCTTGGGCCGTCTGGAGGCCGTCAAGGCGTCTTGGACAGATCGTTCGGCGATTCGGGGTTCTCTTGGACTGTCTTTGGGGCCTCTTGGGGCACTCTTGGCCCGTCTTGGGGCTTTTTTAGGCTCCCGGACTCCCAGGGGGGGCGTCGTATCTGAACCCCCCCCCGGGGCGTCTGACCCCCCCTCTCCCGGGACCCCCCCCCCGGGCGGGGGATGGATCGAAAGGAAGGGGCTTCCTTTCGATTCAATTACGACGTTGCTTATTTTCGCTTTGGCTGGCGCGCTGAGGAGGTCCCTGGGAAAGGGGGGAGCTTCGACGAGCCCAGGGAAAGGGGGGAGGCAGGGAAAGGGGACGACAGAGACGACTACCAACGAATGACGGAGATGACGACTTGAACGGACAAGCCCCTCACACACGCCGACAGGGTCGGCGGATTTTTGTTCAATTGAACGCCGCTTCGATCAACGCCGCTGCCTTTTTTCCGCCCGAACAAGCAAGACAGACTTTGCCAGTGTGATGTTTGGTTGTACGGGTTTGGTTTGGAGAGGTTCAGGGAGGGTGTGAAGCCTCTTTTTTTGTTTTCCTTTTTTCCTTTGGTTGCGCTGGTGAAGCCGCTTTTTTTCGTTTTTTCCTCCCCCATCGTCGTCGTTTCCCCTCCTCCTCCTCTCCTCTCCGCCTCGCCCTCGTGCGTGCGATGTGGAACGTACCAGTGGCTGTTTAGGCCTCGGGGGGTGCAGGCACATGGCACTCCCTGTCCCTCTGTTTTGTTAACATTCTCAGAGTGTTAGTGTCCAACTGGTAGGGCTGGGATGATGTACGTTCATTCATAGCGATTGTACGTGAAAAAGTAAAACGCCTCTCACATGCAACCGCTTTTCCCGCCAGTGCTTTTGTCGATGGACCTCGCCGTGCTGATTCGCCGTGGCGCGGGAAGCGCGCGCCAGGGCTGCATCTCTCCTCGTTCACACGGCCCCGCCGTCTGTGATGGAGGTCCGCGTTGCCCATGGCGCGACTCATGAAGTTAGGTGGCCCAGCCTCTCTTCTGGAGCAACGACAACACAAGGAAGCTCGCCAACATTGCATCTGCTCAACAGGATCGGCGATGCTCGAAGAACAGGCTCTGTTGTGGGCAGCGTGGCCCCGCAGGGAGCAGCACAGTGAATAAAACGTCGTGGCGTTCGGACCGAGCTCACCGCCGCAAGGCGCGGTGGCGGACCTCTGACTCAATGAACACAAACACGAATGCTGACGGCCACGGCGGGTTCGTGCCGCCTCGTCGGCGTTCAATGCTAATTTTCCAACCGACGGCGCCACATGCATACGTCGACCGCATCCTGGGACCTGAAAGATCTGACGTCGTTCACGATTGAACGGCTCACGCGGTGCTCAAAACAAGAGCCCACGTCGCCAAGACACGAAGCCGCTGTGTGGTTCAGTGGTGGACCTCCAGGTGCTCACACGAGGGGCGTTGCACCCCATTTCCCGCTCCGCGTGGCAGTGTGACTCCGCCTCCCCCTCTTCCGCCTCCTTCATCAATTCGGCCCGCCAGTGGCCGGCCACGCCCGCCACGGTCGGCGCCGCTGCGACGGCCGCCGCCGCCGCGGCCGCGGCGGCCGCAGCGTTCGCGGCTGCCGCACAAGGAATCCGCCTTGGCTTGGGGTCAGCATGCGTACAGGGGGGAGCTGCGGGGGAGGGAGGGGACGGGGACAATCTCAGGACTCGGGGGCTGTATTCCGAGGGTGAGTCGAACGCTTGGGGCCTGCCGTAACCCCCCAATACATCCCAGGGCCGAACATTTTCTCCTCTTGGACTAAATCTGAGAACACCGATGGATCCGATCGGATCCCTTTTCGGGTGTGCGACAGCGTTGTGGATCCTATTTCTGTCTTGCGCGGATCATATTTCCCGTGTGTGGAAAATCAATGGATCCATTCATGTTCTGGGAATCCATATACGAAAGCAATTTACATCCCCGATCCAAGGGAAATGCGGAACTGTGGATATGCGGACCAAAGCTATGATTCTACGGGGAAGGGGGGTCTTCCCAGGACGGAGAGGGGCATGAGGAGGGGGGGAGGCACGAGGAGGGAGGTACATGTATCCGCTCACCTGAACGGCACGTCGCTTCCGACATTTGGGGCTCAAGAGGAAAATCTTTCGGCCTGCGTGAGCTAAAGGGCGTCCGAGGGCAACGCCAGGTTCTGCAGCTCACTGGGCCGCCATTGGCCAGACGGTTTTTGGGGCCCTGAAGGGGGGCATCGCGAGACCTGATCTCTGACCCTCGAGAATGTCTTAGTGTGGCCATGGGGAGGTGAGGATGTACCTCGCACGCCGCCATGTGCAGTCAACGCGCCTCTCTCACTGATTCTGTAGGCGTACGCCACATCCGCCGACCCCTTGTATTTTTGTTCCCCCGCGGGATCGCTTTCAAGATGGCCCACGCGGGCCCCAAGGCGGCCCAAGGAGGGCTCCACACAGCCCCAAAAGGCTTACCGGAGAGCCCCCGGAGGGCCACGGGAGGCCTCGGAGAGAGCTCCAAGAGCGTCCAAGGCTGGCCCAAGCTCTCAAGACGGTCCAAGCAGTGGGGTCGTCGACTCCTTTCTCCTTCTGCACCTCCCCCTCCGCTATCCTCTCGGCTCTCTCCTCTCGCATCCCTCCTGGGTGCTGCGAAGTGTGTCGCCACTTTCGAGGGCTGCTGGGGGAGCCACGTCAGTGAGGTCCATCGCAGATCCAAACGGGACCTCGCCATCCCTGGGGGGCTGCGAAGTGTGACATTGTATTTACTGTCGGGGGTTGATGGGGGGGCAGTACAGAGGGGTCCCACGCGGATCCAACCGGGACCTCGCAATCCTTGGGGGGCTGCGAAGTATGAATTTGTCGTCACGTTCGGGGGTTGCTGGGGGGGCCAGCACAGAGGGGTCCCACTCAGATCCAAACGGGACCTCGCCATCCCTGGGGGGCTGCGAACTGTGAAATCGTCGCCACTCTCGAGGGCTGCTGGGGGGGCCAGCGCAACGGGGCCCCACGCAGATAAAAACGGAACCTCGCCATCCCTGGGGGGGGCCTGCGATGTGTGAAATTGCCACCCCTTTCGCTGATTGTTAGGGGAACCAGCACAGCGGGGCCCCACGCGAACCCAAACATGACCTCTCCACGCCTGGTGGGGGCTGCGAAGTGTGAAGCTGTCGCCACTTTGGAGGGCTGTTGTGGGAGCCAGCACAGCGGGGCCCCACGCAGATCCCAAAAAGACCTCGCCATCCCTGGGGGGGCTGCGAAGTGTGAAACTGTCGCCACTTTGGAGGGCTGTTGTGGGAGCCAGCACAGCTGGGCCCCACGCAGACCCAAACTGGACCTCGCCATCCCGGGGGAGCTGCGATGCGTGAAACTGTCGCCTTTTCCGAAGGCTGCTGCGGGGGGCAGCACAGTGGGGTCCCACGCTGATCCAAACGTGAGCTCGCCATCCTTGGGGGCGGCGACGTGTGAAGTTGTCCCCACTTCCGAGAGCTGTTGGGCGGGGCAGCGCAGTGGGGCCCCACGCAGATCAAAACGGGACCTCGCCATCTCTGCTTGGCTGCGACATGTGAAACTGCCCCCCTGTTCGAAGGCTCTTGGGGGGCCAGCGCAGTGGGGTCCCACGCAAGCCCAAATGGGACCTCGCCATCCCCGGGGGGGGTGCGAAGTGTGAATTTGTCACCACTTTCGAGGGTTGCTGGGGGAGCCAGCACAATGGGCTCCTACGCAGATACCAAGAAGACCTCGCCATCCTTGGTGGGGGGGTGCGAAGTGTGAAACTGTCGCCGATGTCGAGGGCTGGCGGCGCGCCTGCGCGCGTTTGGTGCACGCACTAAGAGGTGCAGGAAGGCAGCGGAGAGGCTTGCGGGCGAGCTCGGCCTTGACCGCTTCTTACACTAGCACAGGGAGCGTTTAATTGTCCGAGGGGCAGGTATTGAGAATTTCAGCAATGAAAATAGCCACACTTCATTGTCTGGTTGCGTCTCCGCTTATGTAACCTCATCTTGGCCATGCTGCATCATCCCACTGCTTTTGTTGAGGTGATTGCTCTTCAGCTCCTATGCCTTCCAATGCCTCCTGGCCTTTTGGACCTCCATTCTGCGAGTCGTCCATGCACACACACACACACACACACACTTCGCACGATATAGATATCCGCCGTGCACCGTCTCTCGCAGTGTTGTTGTCACGCTATTGCCGGCACGCCTTATATTATCCTTCGGTGCCGACGGGTTGGGTACGCCGCAGCGTAATTTCCCAATGCCAGAAGAGTTTCCAGAGGCGACCATCGTGCGCGGACTGGGGAATTCGCGAGACAGTGGTCGGCAAGGAAAAGGAGCAGCGCAAAACATGGCTTCGACCATGGCCGCGATGGGAGCCAGTGCTGTCGATCGAAGTTGTGCTATTCTTATCGTCGCTTCCCTCCTCGGAGCTGGGGCGCGCGATGGTCGTTGCGAGAGCTCTGCGGCCTAAACTCAACCTTGCGTGGGTTCTTGGGAACGGGCCTCGGAAGAGTTCGTTGGGATGTTCTGTCGTGCCGCTCGGGTGTTTCCCGGAGGCACTTGCCACGCCTCTTGGAGGCTGTTTGAGAGCCAGGGGGTGCCTCTTGAAGAGGTCTTTGGGTTTGTGACGGGCCTCTTGAAGCATCTTGTGGCGATTCTGGGAGTTTCTTGGGCCGGTTTGGAGCAATGTGGGGCCGTCTGGGGTAGCTCTTGGACCGCCCTGAAGCCTTCTCATGGGCCCCTCGTGGTGCCCTTTTTCGGCGCATCTTGGGCCGCTGTGGGACCATCTGGGAGGTCGCTGAGGCCGTCTAAGACGCATTGAACATCAAAAGGCGCATCAGCTGAGAAGATTTTCCCGCCAAATAATGCTTGCTTATTAGGGCCTTTTTGGGGCCCTTTCCAGCCCTTCGGAGGCGTCTTGGAGGCTTCTTCGGGTATCTTGAGGTCATGTTGGTGCAAGCTGATGTCTTTGGAGGCCCTCTTGGGCCGTTCTTGGTCGTCGCTTGGCCGTGCGAAGCTGGCCTGGCGCCTCCCAGAGAGGGCCAGACCCCCCCTGATGAGTTCACCTGGCATTCGTCCGGGGCCATGCGGGTGTCAAATTTTGTTTGGGGCCCCGCGGGGGGGATCATGGGGGGAGAGAATCTCACACGCGTAGGAAAACAAAGGGTCGGTGGATTTGGTTTGAGCGTGTGCGAAGCAGTGCTCCGTGGGCACTCCCACCCTGGCCATCCACCCGCCGCTCAATCGCACGAAGTTAGGTCGGTGCTTAATTGTTTAAACAAGCTTCCGCCATTTCTCCGACATCTGATGGAGGAGATGTGCGGCTTGGATTTCGTACGTGTGGCTTGTCGCTTCCCGTCGTGCTGCCTGCGTGTAGTTGTTGCTGATGTGTCCTCCTTTGAAGGCATTAGAGGTTGGCTTGGGAGCCTAATCAGGGTTGCTGGGAGCGTTCGGGGTCCCTGTGTGGGATTGTTCGAGGCCCCTTTGGGCCTTTTGGGGGTGTGCTGGGGGTCTCGGGGTCATCTTGTGGGGTGAGTTCCTGGGCCCCCCCGACGATTTGCTCCTATTGGACTCTTACTGCCCTCCTAAGGTTTGTTTGGGCCGCCTTTGTGCTCTTGGCTTGGGCAGGCTTGGGGCTCTCTTGGGCCATCTCTGGGCCCTCTTTGGGACCTCTTGAACCATATGGGGCCAGTCTGAAGAGCCTCTCGAGCCGTCTTCGGCTTTCAGACGCCCAACGGGGCGAGAACGCGAACGTCTTTTGACACCAAGGAGCGCGTGATGTTTGCTTCTTGACTTAGGGGTTCTCTTAAGGCCGTTTTGGGGAGTCTCCTGGACCTCTTGGGACGTCTTGAGGCCGTCTTGGATGTTCTTGATGTCTGCCCGGCGAGTTGGAGTCCTTTTTCAAGCCATGTTAGAGGATGTCTTGGTCTTCCTGGAGGGCACGGAGGGTGGATATGGAGGCTCCGCGGGCCCAGGAGGTGCACAAGGAAACTCGTACACCCACGCGCCTCCCCCCCTCAAACTGCAGTTTGGACCCCCAGGGAGGTGGACATGTGGGACATGGAATCATCTCACACGCCTTCTGTCTCCAGCAACCTGGGATCGGTGGTTGCAGTTGTTTTAACAACGCATTCACCTACGTACCCAAGCGCTCAAATCCCAAACTGCGTGTGTGTACATATATATATATAATATGGATGAATACCAGGTCCCCGGCCCCGGGGCTCTGGCCCACCCCCGGGACATCCGGGTCACGCCCGTGTTAGCCCCCCCGGGGGCTCCAAGACGGCCCAAGAGGCCCTCGAGACGGCCCAAGAATGTTCCAAGACGGTCCAAGAGGGACCAGAGTCGCCGAAAGATCGGTCCAAGGCGCCCATGATGGCTTCCAGACGACCCAAGACGCCCCCAAGAATCCCCAGAGGCCTCCAAGAGGCCTCCCAAGACGGCCCCGAGAGGCAGAAATCGTTGATTTTTCATTTGTTTTTTTTCTGAGCTTTTTGGTTTCTCGCTCTGAGGCTCCAAAACCGCCCGAGAGGCTCCCAAGACTGCTCCAAGACGACCCAAGATGCCCCCAAGAGAGCCCCAAGACGGCCCAAGAGAGCCCCAAGACCGCCCCGGATCCGCCCAAGACGGCCCAAGAGTGCCCCAAGAAGGCCTCAGAGGGGCCCAAGAGAGGGAACACGAACCGAAAAATCGAGCTCTCCGCCCGAAGATGCCCCCATGAGAACCCAAGAAGCCCCCAAGACACGATCTGACCGCTCACGGGGACCCCATTTAGGTCCAGGGGAGATGGTTAGGGGCAGAGGTACCCTCCCCGAAGGTGTAGAGGAAAGGGTGGAGGGAGGAAACGCGCTTAACCACCTACGCACAGAGAGCTGGTGGGATTCTCTTTGCAACTCCTCTCATCCCCTGTTCTGTCAAACGAATGCTCTGCCTGTGCCGCCCTAGAACCTAAGCGCGCGCGAAGCGCGCGCGTGGTTCTAGTGTATATATATATATATATATATATATATATATACACACACGTGTGTGTGTGTGCGTGTGTGTGTGTGTGCGTGTGTGTGTGTGTGTGTGTGTGAGTATCGGAGTAGGCCGGGGGGGGGCTGGGCCGGTGCCGTACCCCCCCATGGGGGTATTGGGGGGGTCCCAGGGCTCCCGGGACTGCCTGGGTCCGCTCCCAAATGCGCCACGACACGCCAAGAGGGCCCTAAAGGTTGCCAAGACAACCCCAAGAGGCCCCGGACACGCCGAAGATGGCCTCAGGACGGTCGACGACGCCGCCAAAACGCCCCAATAGCGCCTCCAGAGGCCCCTCCGAAGGGCCCCAGAAGCCGAACATCATACACTGTCCTATGGTTTTTCAAGCATTTTTGCGCTCTCGCATGTTCCGCCTCCCCACGGTCCCGGACGGTGTCAGAAGCCCTTCAGACCGCTCCAAGACGGCCGCAGAGGCTCCCAAGAAAGCCCAGAGACGGCCCAGGAGGCTCCCTTGATAATTCAAGAGGGCCTCGAGAGCGCCCCAAGAGAGCCCCAAGAGCGACACCAGAGGGCCCGAAGAGCGCCACATTTCAAGGTCTCCTGCCTGAGAGGCTCCTAGGACGACCCCAGAGGCCAGCAAGAGGCTCCCAAGAGGCCCCCCAGCAGCTCCAACAGGCCCCCCAGGGGCCCCCAGGGAAGCCCCCTGCGGGCCCCCAAGAGACCTCGGTAAATCGTATTTCCCAGACAGCTTTCCGGGAACATGATCTTTTGGGCTTCCGCCCACCATCGTTTGGGGCGGTTTGGGGGCGTTCTTGCAGGCCCCTGGGGTCGTCTTGGAGCGCCAGAAGGTAGAACAACACGATAACGTAACAAGCATCGAACACGTATTTGAAAGCAATATTTGTGTTTCTTTGGCCCTTCATAGGGGGTCCTCTTCGCGCGCTCTTTGGGCTTCTTTGGAACCTCTTGGGCCGTCTTGGAGGTATCATGAGCCATCTTGGCGGCTGAGGAGGCCTCCCGGGTCCGTCTGGGAAGCCGTGTTGGGTACATGAGGCGCTTTCACGAGCGCCGAGACATGTCTGGGCGCCGAAAGAGCCTCGAGAACAGGAGGCGATTCACGCAGGGAGGCGCACTCGGGAGAGCGGAGGGCCCCTTAGCATATTGCAGAAGCCATACCAAACAGCACTTGGCATTCTGCCACGGCTGAACGTGCCAGCGATTGCATCGCGCCGTTCGGGACGGCTTCGAATCCAGAGTTGCATGGTACAGTACCTTGTGCTTGGGCTTCGCAGTATCCGCCCGAACATCAACTATACGTCAACGGGAGGCACCTGCAATACCCCACGGGACAACTCGCTTAGATACTGAAGCCGTGTCCAGACTCGACAAGAACCTAAGCGCGCGCGAAGCGCGCGCGTGGTTCTAGCACACAGAGGGGGAACGCATTTCGAGCCCTCGCCCAACAGAGGACCACAAGAAGCGCCCAGGAGTCCCCAAGAGGCCCTCCAGAGGCCCCCAGGAAGCCCCAGGAGGCTTCCAAGAGGCCCCCGGGAGACTTCCAAGGGGTCCCAAGAGGCAACCACGAAGTACCCGAGAGCCCCCCTAGGGCTCTCCAAGAGGCCTCCGAAAACTTCCACCACCCATATCCGAACAGGCATCCAGCAGGCCACTGGCCCAACACATAGGCATGGCGGCCTCAGGTCCACAACCCCAGTTACCAGGACGCTCGGTCTTGGGGAGGGATGCTGAGGGCGAGGACGACGACGACGACGAAGACGACGACGATGATGGCTATGACGATGACCATGGTGATGATGACGACGACGGCGATGATGATGCTGATGATGATGATGATGCTGATGATGATGATGATGATGATGATGATGATGATGACGATGATGATGATGACGATGATGGTGGTGATGCGGGTGACGATAATGACGATGCTGAAGATTACGATAATGACGACGGTGATGACGAGGGTGTTGCTGATGGTGGTGGTGATGATGCTGGTGTTGATGGTGATGGTGATGGTGATGATGACAAGGTCGATGACGATGACGATGAAGATGATGGCGATGAGGATTGCGATGGTCACGATGACGAGGATCCGAGCTAGAGCTTGAGCGCGCGCGAAGCGCGCGCGATGGTTCTAGTTTGTATATGTAAATGTATATATATACATATATAGATAAACATATATATGTATTGTATCACCCCCACTTTACCCCGTTTCATCTACCTGATGTGTTCGCCCCATGTGCCGCGTGCACCCGTCCGCGCTCTCGCCTCGGGGACTCTGGCTTTAGATTTTCTGGTGAGAGCGAAACTCAATGGTTGCACGGGAAGCTCATGGGGTCAGGGTGGCATCTCGTTACGGTTTTGACTCGCCCGATTCGGCGGCGGAACGGGCTAAGCGGCGCAGTCGGGCCCAGAAGGAGGCCAAAGCCGATGAGTGTTGGCCCATCCCAGGAGATCAGGGCGGCCAGTGCACCCTGCCGACCGCCTGGAAAACATGTGGTGAGCCTGGCGTGCCCCTGGTGAGGGCGGTGGCTCGCGGCCTCGCCCGTGCGTGGCGGTGGCGCTGTGCCGTGCCGTACCGCGGTGCTTTTCCATCTCGCCCGCGGTGCTTTTGTGCGTGTCGTTGGCTCCACTGCGCACGTGTCCGAGGTCCTTCGCCCTTCCCTGCGCCTCCCGCGTCTTTCCTCTCCTTCTCCCCCCCCCCGCCCCCGAGCGCGGGCCTTGCCGACGCCAGCGGCAGAACCCGCCGAGGGCTCGAAGGCCCGCGAGCGCGCGCGGGGCCGCGGGCGTCGCACCGCTCCGCGCCCCGCCGCGCCGCGCGCGCGCGTGCGGTGTTTGGTCGTCGGTGCCGGTTGTGTGGGGGGGGGGGGGGGGGCGCTTTTCGGAGACCCCCAGGGACCGTCCAGAAGATTCCCCAGGGGTCGGGGCAATTTCTTTGCAGCTGGAGCTCGACGAGGTCTTCCAAGCAGCGGTGGTGTGGGTCTCGTTGCGGCTGGGGGTGCGGGGTTGTCCCCGACCCGATCGATTCGATGATGCGTATTGACGTTTGCCCGACCCGATGGGTGTCCCCCCTCTGCCCGAGTCCCGAGTCAGAGGCCATGGCATTTTTTTGCATCACTGCAGAATTACGTCGCGCTTTATTCCTCTCAGCTTTCATTATTCGTCTTCTACAATTGCGCTGGGGAAAAAAGTGATGCGTGTCGACGTTTGCGTGTGTAAGCGGTATGTTCGATCACGTACGCACCCCCGAGTGCGATGTCCGTCTTCCATGTATGGGATTCGATTCGGACGATGCGATCATTCAAGCTATTCGATCGATCTGCGATGATGGGCAGCCTTGGGACGGTCACTGCGAAGAGGGTGGCGACGGGCGGGGTTGGTCGCGGACGCGGTCTGGAAATAGGAGCTGATGCCTGGATGAGGCGTGGCCTGGGGCGGGGATGGCTTGTGGGAGAGTGACTGAGAGTGGCAAGGGGAGGGGAAGTGGGTGGGATGTGCGAGGAGCGGCAGGATGAGTTTCCCCCTCCCCCCAGTCCTTTTCCTCCCCCCTGTCGCCCCAGAAGACCTTATAAAGTGAAATGCTCCTAACAGATTCGAATGTCTAAGAACCTAGGAGGACGAGGAGGACGAGGGTGAGGAAGAGGAGGATCCTCACCCTCCTCCTTCCGCCTTCTTCCAACTCGCCGTTCGTCGCCCCCCGTCGCTTCTCTCCCTTCTCGTCGTCGGCCTTCCCCTCTTCCTCCTTCTACCTCATCATCCTCCCCCTCCCCCCCTGGAGCCGAAGGCCCCCTCCTAGATGTTCTGAGCTCACCGCATACCCCTCCAGCCTGCTCAAACCTCCGAAGACCTCTCCGACCCACGGGAGGAGGATGAGGAGAAATCGGAGAAAAAGGAGAATCTCCTCCTCCGGCTCGTTGCTCAGTCCATCCGCAATCCGAGGAGGACCCTCCCCCTCGATCCGATGTCCTTTGAAGATAAGTTCTCCGCAGAATTATCTCCAAATCTCAATGTTGTCAATCGGCTACAAAGCGGTCGGCAGCCTGATTCTGAACCGGATGCTCGCTGGAGGCGTCGATGACAAGTTGAGGACACCCAGCCGGATTCCGGAAGCAGGAAACGGCCGTTGACGCTTTCTTCTTCGTGCAGAGGGCAGTGGAGCGAGCATGGGCAACAAAGGATGGGCAGTTCTCAGCCATCCTGCTGGATTGGTCGAAGTCGTTTGATCGCGTGGAGCCTGCACCGCTTCTCTTCGCATTGTCACGCTTCGGCATTCCGGACGCTTACCTTGATATGGTCGCTGACATTCACAGCAATCGTTCTTTTGAGATAGGTGGCATATTTGGGAAGTTTGGCGTATGGCTGCAAGGGTCAGACATCGCGCAGGGATGTCCGCTAAGCCCATTCCTCTTCATCATCATGTTATCGGTCATCATGACAGACGTCGACCACGACATGCGCAGAGAGTTCGGCCACTTCCCAATGGAAGTGTTGGCTCTGATGTTTCCTACGCCGACGACGCGGCGCTTGTCTCCGACGACGTCAACCGGGCGCAAGGTTTTCTGACCTGCCTCATCCGTAGAGCAAGAGCTTACGGTCTGGAGCCAACTGGGGAAGCACAGTGCGCCTTCGGGTGAAGCACACCCAGGACGTGCTCACGACAGGCAGGGAACCCATCTCAATCGTGACCTCAGCAGCGTAACTGGGCAGCCTCTTGACCGCCGACGGCGGCACAGTGACAGCGTTTGCCCGGCGAGTTGGCGAAGCCTGGGCAGCTTTCGACAAGCTCCAGATGGTGTGGCGGCGTGCCAACATCACGAGGAAGCGGGAGCTCGCTCCTTTCGATGCGCGCGTCATCTCCAAGCTCACATCCTGTCTGGAAGCGTTCTGCATCAAAAAACTGACCGGGACAACATCGTCTCATTCCAAACAGTATCTGCCCGTAAGATTCTCAACATACCGCGCTCTGATTTGTCATGTTTCCAACTGTGAATGTTTGAGCCAGCGATTTCTTTTTCGACAATTGTTGTTGTTGTTGTTGTTGTTGTTGGTGGTGGTGGTGGTGGTGGTGTTGTTGTTGTTGTTGAACATTATTAATTCTAAAGAATAATTATTGTTGGGCCCCCTGGTGCACGCCCCCCCCGCCGCGCCTAGGCCGCAGCTACATTTTCATCATTTTCGTGAGGAAGCCTCAGGTAAAACGATGTCATCCAGATCCGGTTGTTTTGTTCCCCCCCGCTTTCCCTTGCAAAAAACACTATAAAATGACATTTCTTGTTCTAATATAATCAAATTTCAAGAATCCCTTGCAAAAAATAAGGTAAAGTGGACATTCGCGCGCGCAAGACGAAATCCTTCCAAAAGCTTAGTGTTCGGAGCGATTTCAACATAAAAACATCAAAAAACCAATGGTTTTTCAACAAAAAAATGTCAAAATCTCATCCCGCGCGCTCTTGCGGATTCGTAGGAAACCCAACACTTTTTAAACATTTCTGTCAAACGGGCTTTTGCGAGCAACTTTTTCGAACTTCTGCGACAACGGTTGCGCACCTGCCAGGGCCATCATCCCTGTCAAATAATACCATGCGGGACACATTCGTTTTTTTTTCTCATTGGGTTCGCGCGTGTGCACGCCAGTGTAGTAGCCACGGTCGTCCGCACGCCACGAAGTGAAGTGTCCCAACGTCCATTGGGTTCTTAAGAATTTTCGCGCATCATAAAATCACACGAATCGCACCGTAGGTCCTCGAAAAACAGCTGCACGACTTTTCAAAATTTCCACCCGCGCGCGCTGTCCGAATCCTAAAAAAAAAAAACAATGGTTTCCCAACATTTATGTTACATGAGCTCGCGCGAGCTACTTTCGCACGCTCTTGCAACGGGGTTCGCGCGCCTGCCAGGGGCCATAATCCCTTGCGGTTGCGCCATAGGTTGCGCCCTCGGCCGCCGAGAATAAAACGCCCTCCTATTGGTTGCGCCATAGGTTGCGCCCTCGGCCGCCGAGAATAAAACGCCCCCTACTGGTTGCGCCATAGGTTGCCCCAGGAGGCCTTCAAGAGGCCCCAAGAGCCCGCCGTGAGGACCCAATAAGCCCCCAAGAGGCCCCAAGATGCTTCCAAGAAGCCCCCCAAAGCTCAAGAGGACCCCAAGCGGCTCCAGGAGGCTTCCCCCCTACCCCAAGAGGACCCCAAGCGGCCCCAGGAAGCCTCCGACTGATCACTGTCACATCCGTAGCCATCTCGGATCAAGGTATCGCCTGTGTTCTTGGATGGGTCATGGCTTTGTCGGCGAAAGCCCTTGACGACCAGTATGGCCCAGAGCTGTCGCGGCCTCCATTGGCTGACTGCGGCAGCCCGTATTATTTGCATCATGCGCTCGTTGCAAAGGGTATCCAGGTCAGTCACCAGGCGTGCAAGCTTTGGTGGTGCAAGTATCGGGTTGTGCCTGGCACGGTCAGTATTTCTAGCGCCACGGAGCTGGAGGAGCATCACGGCTCTGCCATCCGCCACCTGGGCATCGAGTATAATACAGCTTTTAAATTATGCGGGGCGCTCCGACAGTTGGATCCACCACTGTATGTGTCAAATAAGGTCGCAACGACGTGGTTACTGCAGTATTCTTCCAAAGAGACGCTTGTCAAAGTGCAGAACGCTGGCCATCTGGAGACCTGGTATGGAGAACGTATTCGCACAGACATGCCCGAGGGGACTACTGACGGGGCCGTCTTGAAGCAGTGGCTCCTGGGACATTTATCTGTATCTGCTGACGCCAGGGTATGTCAGAAGTGGCTCAGCACGGAGTGGGGCGCCAAGGGAGCATTGAATACTGCCCAAGCTGTGGAGGAATGTATAGGCCAGCGTCTTCGACTCAATCAGTATCGGGAGAGCTTCGCCGACGAGGCCGCCGCGGAGGTCCGCCCAGGAATTCCACAAATGTGACCAACTATCTTGCGAGTACGTATCATCTCATGTGTGTCGTGCACACTATCAAATGTAACAGAGTTGTGTATTCCCATCATCCCAGGAACTTGACCCAAAAATGTGACCAACTCCGCTCTCTCTGTCTCTCTCTCTGTCTGCTCTCTGTCTCTCTCTCTGTCTCTCTGTATTATGTATTGTATGGCACAATTGCACCATGCTGGGCACATGCGCGCCCCGAATAAGTGACCAAGTTCTGTGGGTGTGTACCCCACGCCAGTGTAGTAGCCACGGTCGTCCGCACGCCACGAAGTGAAGTGTCCCAACGTCATAGGGCGGGAAGCTGGGTTTGGGTGGTCGCGAAGAGTCGTTTGGATATTTGGTAGAGCTTGTAATGCCCCCCCACGAAGTGGGGGTATTGTCTGGTGTCGTATGAAAACCCTGGCACTGGGGAGAACACCACGCGTTCGGGTAAAATGATTGTTGTTGTTGTTGTTGTTGTTGTTGTTGTTGTTGTTGTTCAACCGAGTTTCTGCCATGCCGGACGCCACGATGTTCCATATAGGAACCTTGGATGCCGCCTGTCTCGGGGCTCGGCGCAGACAAAACCGCCCGGCAGGCGCGATCGGCTCCTCCCCGTCCGCCCCCACCCTCCCCATCATCTGCCCCCCCCTCCCCCCTTGCCTCCGCCCCTTCCCCCGAGTCCGCAGTCGTCGGTACCTATCTTGGTACGGCTCGGCACAAGCAAGAAGACAGTGTGGAAGGCAATCCTCGAGCGACATATCTTTGCCACGTGCACATTGCGACTGTAGCCGTGTTTCTTTTCTTCCGCGAGGGCTAGGACAGACGTTTCCTTGGTTGCCGCGCCAGCACAGCAGCCGATGCGTCGCATGTGCACGGCAATGCAGGTCATGATTTCTCCGTCGCAGCGCCAGACGCGTCGGCGGTGCTAGCTGGCTGTTTCGCTTAACGCTCCCGCCCCGTTTATGAACCGCAAGCTTGACCTTTGCAGCGCGTTCGGCAGTTACGCGGGTGGAAGACGGAAGGTTTTCAAATGTGGTGTTTTTTTTTGCGCGCCGGTCATACTCGCCCAACGAGTTCCGAAGTGGGTCACGGATGGAGGGGCTCTCTCGCCTCAGTTCCGTGGACTTTCGTTATACACGTATCCAGCAATTCACATGGAAAAGGCGAATGAATTTTACATAGATGGTTATTACCTGCGCGTTTTTGAAGATTCGTCTCATCGTTCTCCAGCAACTAGCAGGATGGAGGCGTCTTCGTTGTCATCATGCGGCTGTTGCCTTCGCGCCAAGCACAATCGCCGGTATCTGCCAAGGTCTACGGCAGAACAGAAACAACAGTGGGCGTTTCGATTTCAAGAAACAGTAACTCCGCGCACATACGCGTTTTCCAAACACACTTTTACAGTAGCATCGTCAATATTCTAGCCGCCGAAATCGTCACCCCCCCCTACTGTCTTGTATGGCTGCAGTTTCGGCTCGAGAGGTTTGAGTGACGGGGAAGGACCCCGCAGTTTCGAGCCCTGGAGCACACCAGCCTTGAAGGTGTTCGAGGTGCCCGCCGCGCGGCGGGCGATCGGGCCTGCTGGCCTGGCGGCGTGCGCAGTCGAGGGCAGCGCTGGCGCCGGCATCACGGCGCGTGCGGGGCCCGTCGGCTGGGCCCTGGCGCTGGCCATCCTGGCCAGCGAGTAGGAGGCGCTGCTGCCAGGCCTCCTGACGTACGGGGCGGACGAGGCGGAGGCGGACAGCGAGCCCCTCTTCGGGGAGCACGGCGCAGGAGGGCCTGGGGAGCTGTTCAGGGGCTCGCGGGGAAGCTTCATGGCGCCCTGGGCTCGGTGGAACAGGCTCTACCTCCAGTCGCAGACGAAGCCGACGGGGGTGGTGCTCCTCCTGCTCACTCGAGTAGGAGGGGCTAAGAGCACGGTGTGGACGGCGGTCGACCCGACGCAGAGAGTGGTGTTCGTGAACGTTCGTGACAAGAAGTTTGCGCTGAGCAAGCCGAAGCAGGGCATCGTCTGGGCGGAGCACCCGGGGCTGAACGAGAAGCAGCGGGATGCGGCTTGATCGCGTCAGAGCGTCTCATAGCCCGCTCGGAGCTGAAGGACGCCGAGGCGAGGTCGGAGAAGGTCAAGGCCGCCGAGTTGAAGAAAGAGGAAGAAGCCGAGCTCCAAGACGCAGACCGCGAGCTGGATGTTCAAGGGAGTATCCACGATCATGGTGGCGGGCTGGAGCTACCGTACGGCTGGAGCCTGGGGTTCCATGGCTTTCCTCGGCTGGCGGCTGCGGCGCTACTTCGAGCTCGGGTCCTGCCTGAGCAGGGGGTATCATGGCGCGCGCGCAGCCTTCCAGGCCTTCGAGGATTTCCAATCGTTTGTGGAGCTGATCAGCGACATGTACGACAACGGGGACCTGGAGAAGATCGCGTGCACCATCGGAGGTCTCGCTGTGAGTGGGTATATGATGTGGATGCACATGAGTAGCCCTAGCGAAGACCGAGGTGACAGCTCGGACAGTGACAGCGGGAGCGAGGACGGCGCGACGGTGATTGGCGGGCACGACGTGACGGACAGCGACGAGGAGCCCTGCGCCAAGGCCCTCTCCACCGAGCTGGCGAGGGGGCAGGCGGAGCTGGCGTCGGCCATGATCGACCTGGCGGACAGGATGCGCGAGGGGGCGGGCGCTCGCCCTCCTATGCCCCCACCTCCCAAGGCGCCGCCTCCTGGCGAGGCTCGGCGCGAGGATGTCTCCCTGGGAGGGGGGGGGGGGGGGGGGAGCGGCGGAGGAGGGCGAGCCCAGCGTCGGCGACATCGACGCGTTCATCAAGAAGCTGAACGAGCACGAGAGCGTGGTCCAGAGGGACTCGGCCCGAGCGACAGCGGGTTCGCCTCCGACTCCAGTCAGCAGCAGTGCCAGCAGCGGCTCTTGGGAGAAGCTCAGTGGCGACGTCGACGATCCGCTGAAGGACCAGATCGCGCAGCTGAAGCTGGAGGCGACCAACCCCAAGGACAGCCTGCTGAGCGTGCAGCAGCAGTGCAGGCCCGCCGTCGGTGCACAGGTGGGCGGCGTCAGGACGAGGGTTGCGCCCACGGTGCTGGCGAAGCTCTACCGTGGCGGGCGGGCCGCCCGCGCTGAGTCGCAGGAGCGGTTAGGGGCCAAGGAGCTGCAGACGGCCTCAGTGGCGAACGAGGTGAATATGCTGGCCATGGCGTTGGACCGCATGAAGAGCTCGGGCGAGCACGACGCGCTGATCAACAGTCAGGCGTCCGAGCTGACGTGCTTGCGGCTCTACTCGATCTGGAAGGCCTACGAGCGCGCGCAGTGCCGAGCGGACTGGCAGCGCCCCAAGGCGCAGAATGGGGGCAAGTGGAAGTCCAAGGTCGACTGGGGCCTGGCCGAGGAGTACCTGCGCTTGGACGGCGATCGGGGCAGCGAGAACTTGAAGGCCGACGAGGAGGTGCTGGAGAAGCTGAAGCGCCGCGCGACCCTGAACAAGCACCTGAGTCAAGGTGGTGGTGGGGGAGGCGGCGCAGACGGCGAATAGGTTGCGGCCGGTGCGATCGTGGTAACCGCTGGCCAAGAGCGCGCTGCAGGCACTGCACCACGCTGCTGGAGTGGGTCGTCGACCCCTGCTCGCCAGCCGCGCGCCGCCGCCCTCATCGGGCTCATCGGGGGCCTGCTGGGTTGGGTGTTCTACGAGCTTTCCTGGAAGGAGCTCTCCGCCCAGGGGATTTTCGAGTCTGAGGAGGTCTACTTTGACGTCCTCGAGGCACCCCTACCGCGAGCTGGTCATCCAGCGCGTCGTGGTGCAGGTCACCAGGTGGAGCCATCCCTGGACATCGTCAATGGATCCTCGGGGGCGCGACCCGCTGAGGACCTTGCCAGACCTCCCCTTTCCCATGACTACCAGGAGATCAAGTGCGGGGCTGAGTTCTGTCAGCCTGCGCGTTGCCTGGAGGAGGGTGGCGAGGGCGATCTCAGCGATCAAGAGCATGGCCACGGGCTGTGCGAATGGCCGGCTACCGCCAGCCCCCCCCCAGGACGGTGGACGAGGCGAAGGAGAGGTGGATGGCGAGCAGCCCGCTCCAGAAGAGGATCATCAGCAATATCTGGGACCGGCGCGCACGTCGGGCGAGCTGGGGCAACGTCGGCGACGGGGAGGTGGCTCTTGGCCACCTCGAGGAGACGACGGGCAGCGGCTATTTTATGACGGTAAGGAAGAAGGAGGACAGCAAGAAAGTGACGAGATTCTAGAAGGCAGATCTGTGTCCTTTCCGAGCTGGGCGAGTTTCGCTGCCCAGCCCAGAGGCGACGCCGCTTCGTGCCCAGGACCTCTCGGCCTGCGCGGGCAACTACATCGATTCATTCGAGAAGCTGATGATCAAGGGCACGGGCGAGGTGGACTGGGGGCGGCACGAGAACACGAAGAGCTACTCAGACCCGGCGCTGAGGAGCAAGGCCGAGAAGCTGGAGCTGTTGTCCCGCATGTACCAGGCGGGGATGCTGGACTACGTGAAGGTGGTGCGGGAAAAGGTGGGACTGTTCACGGTGGCCAAAGACGTCGACCCCGACTCAGGGGAGGTGTTGAATAGCCGACTGATCTGGGATTGCAGGAAGGTCAAAGTTCTTTTTTCACGAGCCGCCGCGGGTGCCGCTTGGGAGTCCCGCAGGCTTGGCCCTGCTGGAACTAGACGGTGTGATCTTGCATGGGCGGCGGCTCTTCTCCTTCCAGGGCGACGTGCCGGACTGGTTCTATCGACTGCATTGGGGATCGGAGCTGGCGGAGTTCTGCGTCGTGGATGGCGTCTCGCCTCAGGAACTGCACCAGTATGGCCAGGGGGAGGGGCTGGAGTTCAAGAGGCCCGAGCCCTCGGAGATTGGCCTTGGAGCAGCGAGCCTGGTGATGGGCTCAGCATGGGCCGTCTTTCTGGCACGCACTTGTCTGGAGGCGAGTTTCGAGACCCTGAGGGCGCCGACCATTACGTATGGGAAGCCGACCCCGAGCTTCCGCAGTCTGACACCCGCCACTCGACCTTCGTTGCAGCAGAGGGATCTTCCCTCGAGCGTGACCGAGGCGGTGGAGGAGGAGGAGACGTCTGTGGAGGTGGCGGTGGAGCTCATCCTAATGCTGCACATCGACGACTACATCGGCTTTACCCTGAAGGGTTCTGGCGAGGAGGAGGAAATCCTGCAAGACAAGGAGGAAGTGAAGCAGCTCATGAACCACAAGGGCCTCGCGATCCACAAGGAGGCCCGGGGAGAGGGACTCGGCGCGGGAGCGGGGCTTGCGATTCCAGCGTCGAGACCGTTTGTCCTACGGGTCCAGACGAAGAAGTTTGCGGAGCTGGTCCTGGCGACGGAGGCTCTCTTGCTGGAGGGCGCCGCCCTTCCCTCCGTTCTGGCGAGTTTGGTGGGCCATTGGACGTTGACCATGATGTTGTTCAGGCCCGACGTTGCCATATTGGACGAGACCTACAGGTGGATCAGAAGTTGCGAGGTGGAGGAGTGTGTCGCGCCGTGGAGGTTACCGGAGACGGTCAAGAGCGAGCTCTCGGCGGTGGCGAACTTTTCGATCTACATGGAGTCGGATTTGGAGGCGCCGTGGTGGCCGCGAGCCTACATGGCCGACGCGTCGGAGAGTGGATATGGATCTCTGGCTTGCGACTGCGACCCCGAGTAGGCACGCGCGGAAGCCGCTCGGGGCACAGAGGGGCCATGGGGGCCCCAGGTGGAGGAGACCCACGCCGAGATGGAGAGAGAGTTGGAGGCAGTCGGCGACGAAGAGGACCTACCTTCACGACCACGGGAGGGACGCCCAGGGGTGCTGGAGCTGTTCTCGGGCTCGTCGAGGTTGCTGGATGCCATCAAGGAGCTCGCGAACTCTTGGGGAGAGGCGTGGGGCATCTCGGAGGGGGTCGAGTACGACGTGCTGGTCAGCGAGAACCTGGAGTTGTTGCTGAGACGGGCGCGCCAAGGCCGGTTCTGGCGGGTGCATATCGCGCCCCCCTTGCGCTACGTTTTCGAAGGCACGAACCCCACCTCTGCGATCAGCGGAGCACATCGGGGGCTTCCCCGACCTCGACGGGCCGAGCCAGGCCAAGCTCGAGGAGGGGAACCTGCTGTGTCTGGTGGCGGTGGAGGTGCTGAAGATCTGCGGGGCCATGGCGATACCCTTCGCGCTGGAGAACCCAGCGGGCAGCTACATCTGGGCCTTCCCGCCCCATCATGGAAGTCCCATCGAAGATGGACGTCTGGAGAGTGGAGCTGGACTATTGTGCGTTTGGGGGGGGGGGGCTTGGAAGAAGCCAACCGCTTTCGTCACAAGTGTGAGAGAGATGACCAGCTTGGCGAGGAGGTGTGCCGGTACTTTTCGTCGCTGCAGTCGCACGCAGAAGCCTCGCCAAGAGCTGAGAGGCAAGTCTTCGCGTGGTCTCAGGTGGGCGCAGCTGGCGTGCGCGTGCTCTCTCGAGCTATGCAGATGCTATGCGGAGATCGCGGGGCAGCTCGAGCCTCCCCGGGAGACGGCGCCCTCAGGGGCAAGGCTGAGACTGAGAGGAGGCCGCCCGCAGATCGCCAAGGCGGCGGGCACCGCCACACCGCTGAGGGGCCTTTGGTTGCAGCACCGCCGACACGTCTTGTTCTGCGGGACGTGGGGGCACCAGGAGCACAACAACTTCCTGGAGCTACGGGCGGTGGTGGCCACCTTGAGGCACCTGAGCAGGACATCGCAGGCCTGGGGCCACAGGATTTTGATTTTCACGGACCCCCTGGCGTCGTTGGGCGCGCTGCAGAAGGGCCGCTCATCAGCGAAGGACGTGCTGCACCTCTGCCGCATCGCAGGCGTCATCCAGATGGTCTGCAGGATCAGAGGCTACTACCGATGGGTCCCGTCGGAGCTCAACCTGGCGGACGGGCCGTCGACGGGGGCTGCCCATCGGCGCGGCGGAGGAGGCGGTCAAGCTGCGCGTGGCCCGAGGCGTCCCACAGCAACTCCAGCGGCGCTTGCGTCAGCGGCAGGCTCACCAAAGCACCGCCGCTGGGTCGGCACATTTGTAGCCTTCGGGGTGCTGGCGGCGCGTGGGGGAGCCGTGGGGGGCCGAGGCAGCCCGAGCCCGCGCTCGACCAGATCGAAGGGGACGAGTGCCCCGCCGCCGCTGGTCAAGAAAGGAGCGCGGGCCTGGGGCGAGGCGCAGCGTGACAGGCTGCTCTACGCGAATCGCTTGGTCATCCACGCCGTGGACGACGCGACCAACCGGGTCTACCAGAAGGCCTTTCGCGAGTTCTTGGTCGACGTCAAGAGGGACCAGTTGGACTTCGACATCTTCGAGGCGAGGGGCCAGGCGCTTGCGGACTATATCTCCGACATGTGCTACGTTCGGCAGCTGGGCTTTGGGCGAGCCAACGTGCTGTTCAACGGCTTCATGCACGTGTTCCAGGACCACAGGGGCCGGCTTCCGACATCGGCCAGGGCGCTGAAGTCGCGGCAAAAGCTGGGGCAGCTGGGCGACGCGGGTCCTCGCCGGCATGGGCCCCCCGCAGGCCATGCGGCACTCGGGGGCGGCCAGCTTCGTGGCAGGAGGCGGCTGCTTGGAGGCCGCTCGCCGCAAGGGCAGGTGGCAGACGACAGCAGCGCTTGCGCGCTACACGAAGACCCACATGCTAGTCAGCCAGCTGGGCCAGATGACTGAGGAGCAGGCGCAGGCGCAGGCTTCTGGGCGGCGCCGGCTGAGGCGCTGATTGCGTGGATCAAGGAGTCGGCCGCCGCCCAGACCCCACTAGCAACGCATCTGTTGGAGGAGCTGGAGCGGGCGCGCGGCCAGGAGGTCGAGCTCCCGAGTTGAGTAAAGATCAGAACGACATTCGGACCAGGGTTTTTATAATAACAGAGGGGCTGGAACACAACATAGATGAATAACCCATTCCCTCCCTCCCTCATCTTGTTGCAAGGCTGGTGTTTAGGCATGTATGCCAGTCTCGACGTATTGGGGCTGGGACTGATGCGTTTCCGAGTTGCTTGCGGGCCCTGTTTGGCCTGGAGGCCAGGTCAGGCACCGCTCGAGGTTTGGGCCCAAGGTGGCTCGGCCACGCCTGCTAACACCTCGCGGGGGGACCTCCCCCTCTAGGCGCGCTCGCGGCACTCTTCTGGACGCGCCTGTTGCTGCGTCGGATGTTCGGTGCCGCGGTTGAGTGTGCTCGTCTTTGTTGATTTTCTGTAGGGTTGTCGCTCCAGCTCCGCCTGCCCCCCTTTGAAGGTCCCCCCGAGCTCCCAGTACAAAGCTGGCTAATTATAGAGGCGTTAGTGTACATGTTGCTTTCAAGTTTGCAGAAGCTGCCAGGACCGAGGGCGGGATTTTTTCAATTGGATTTTCGCCGCAGTTCCAAACACATTCGTTTTATAACCTTGCAACGAAGGACGAGCCGTGTTCAAAATTCGGCTCTCGCTTTCGTGTCCCGCACCATCTCTAATCAGGGAGGGCCGGTTCCCTGTCAAATTCTGCGTGTATTTGCCAGACTGTTGACACCAACCGCTGCACGGGTGGAGGGCAAGCTCCTTGCCAACATCGGACGTCGTTTGAGATCTCTTGCATTCTATCACCCGAGCTGTTTGCAATTTTCCAGCAATTTCATGGATGTGGTCCCGTCCAGCGACGGCATAGCGGCAGCTCAGCCGGCAACGCGCGCCATGAGCATGGCCCAGGGGCAGTTTGGAACCGATGTGTCCAGTATTCGTTTTGATTGGGACCTATGATCTCCATCCTCCGCTCCTTGTCATGCAGCATGATTTCATCGCTGGATATTGGTTCGGATTATGTGATCCTTAATGGTCGCGTTCATTTCAGCTAAAATTATGCCAGCGAGTTCCTTTTCAAACGGAGCTCTCGCATGAGTGGCCCATGGAACGTTCGTCTTCCAAAGGGCTGTTTCCCGCAGAGAGAAGGATTTGTGTCAGGAATTCGAGGGACGACGAGGAGGGATAGTATGCTGCTACATCGTCGGTGCACCTTGGGTTTCTCTCGTCCGCCTTCTCTTCCGGGGTCTGGACTGGAGGTCTCTGGATTTTTTCGCGGGGGTGTCCGCAGGTCCCCGGACATTCAAAAGGGGCCTAGAATTTGAGCTTCGACACCCTCGACCTTCCTCGACCCCCCCTGCTCCCCTCGGCCACCAGGCCCCGACCCTGATCTCCCATACCCCCTCCCGCACAGCGCCCGCTCGAGGGAGGCGCGCGGCGCGCGGGGCCTTGCCGTCCGCCCCGCGTCCAGCGGTGGCAGCGGCGGCGGGCCGCGCCGCGTTGCCACCGCGAGCGGTCGCTGGGGCGGGTGTCGCCGCCGCTGCCGTCGACGCCGCCGTCGGTGTCGTTGTCGTAGGAAGGTGCAGGAGTCGCAGGAGGAGGATGAGGAGGAGGTGGAGGAGGGGAAGGAGGAGGAGGAGGAGGAGGAGGAGGAGGAGGAGGAGGAGGAGGAGGAGGAGGAGAGGAGGAGGAGGAGGGGGAGGAAGGGGGGGAGGGGGAGGAGGGAAAGGGGGAGGAAGGGGAGGAGGGGGAGGAGGGGGAGGGGGGGGAGGGGGAGGGAGGGGGAGGGAGGGGGAGGGAGGGGGAGGTCGGGCGACCAGAGTAAGCCCAGGATGCATCTTCCGTGTCAAGCCCCATCTTCATAAGTACCTACCTATACGACCACCCTTCGGGTGATAAGGAGGTTCTGGGGGGAAGGGCCACCGACGGGAGACCGACGGGACACCAAGGCGGGCCACCACGGCGGGACACACCAGACCACGCGGGCCCACCGGAGGGGCGCTCTTCTGCGTTGACAGGCCCTAGCCAAGCCTGAGCGGAGTCATTATTCTTGCCCGCCCACGCAGCTTCGCCTCGCCCTCACGCACGACACGAACCCGAAACCGAAACCGACCTCCAAGTAGGGGTTCCCGTTCCACGTCGATCTCACCCCCCAACTTCCGACACGTATTTTTGAAACTAAGACGTGCAGGGATTTTATTGTGCCAGAGCTTAGGGGGGGCAGGAGGAGACAGGCGACAGGCCCCACAGCAACAACTAAGGTTAGCAAAGTGGTGGAATATCCAGACACCAACACAAAGGGGCAGGCGAGATTATCCAGACGCAGCAGCGGGAAACGAGACACGGTGCCAGCAGAGGCGACGCGTGGGGCTCCATGCCCCCCCGAAGGTATTCGACGCACCCAGGCGTGCCAGGCACACTCCAGGCCCCCAGAAAGCCACGTAGGTACCTGACCTTCATGGGCCTTCCAGGGGCCTAGACGTAAAAGAAACAATAGTTAGTGCGCGACCTTGCACGAGCCAGCCAGCCTCTTCTGGCCGAAGGCCCTTCATATTATCAGAAAACACAATGCATGTGTGGTGGGTGTGAGAAAGGAATGCCGAGAACAAAACTGAATCGTTCACCCCCCCGTTTAGGCACACATCCTCTGCACATTAAACTTAAACTACGGTGACCAAGGCGATCCGATACGCAGGTAAGCAACACAGGCGACCCACAGAGTCGAGGAGTTAGGCTGTTCCGCGGCGCGTCAAAAGGGCTTTACCTCCCGTTTTGGGCCGACAGACCTCGGGACGGGGATTGGAAGTAGCACAGCCCAGCTCGAGCTGGCGGCCTGTGTGCCGCCGTGGATTTTCCCAGCGCTTCGCCCATGGCGTTTCCTGGGGCCTGCCAGAAACGCTCGCCTTGTTTGATCTGATGGTCCTGGACAAGCGTGCGCCTCTGGACGAGGACGTCGGTCTTTGTGTAGCGCTGCAGGGCATTGGGAGCAGTCCAGCGCCCCCTCCTTTTCGCAAGCTCCAGATGTCCTCAGGTCGCCACGTAGTGAGCAGCTCCCGCATGACGTATCCCGTGTGGTGGTCCAAGAGACTCCAGTCCCAGCCTCACGAGCGACGCGTTCCATGCCCCTCGGTACCTACCAAGGGCAATCGGAATGTGACCAAGATGCACTTCGACAGCTCCATGAGTAGCTCAACTCCCTGACCAAATCCCGGTTTGATTTTTCGTTTCGAGATTTGTTGCTTCGTAAGAATGCCATCCTCCCACTTGCATATGTTGAAGTCTCTGCTTGTCTCAACTGTGCCTTGTGCCCATCCCTGCTCTCGCAACCAGCCATCCAATTGAATGACCACCGCGCGCGCTTCGAGCACGAAGCCGTCGTGACAGAGGTCAAGGATGATGAGGGCCACCCCCATGCAGCGGTATGGGCTGACCCTGCTTCTCAATATGTTGCCGCTCCCACGCGTTGCGTGTCCTAGCCGGGAGGGACAGGACGTTCTTGTGATTCTCGAATATGTACATGCCACCATTGAACAGGAGGCCCCCGCGCGCGTAGCCCAGCCCCCATCATAGCATATATCCGCAAGGTAAGAGTCCAGCGCTTTGTCGCGCAGGAGAGCCGAGTCGACCAGGGTGCTCGTCGTCTTGTCATCGATCAGAAACGCTCGCACCAACCTCTCGTAGGCCAGATTTGCCTTCTCGTCTACTGCGTGCATGGCCAGCCTGTTCTCGAACTTAACTCGTGTGTCGGCGCGGTCTCTCTCTCGCCAGAGCTCCGCTGCCACTGGGTAGCGGTCGGCCGGTCGGTCGGAGTCGTAGGCTGCGGGCAGCCCATGGACGTGCGCGGTAGCATGCAGATCGGCGCGTCTGCGTGCCCGCTGAAAATTGTTGAATCAAATATCACACGCGAGTTGCTTCGAAGGAAAGCAAAGACAGAGGAGGGCAAGGAAGGCAAGGGGGAAGGCGGAGAGGCAAGGAAGACAGCGGAAGGAAGTGGCAACTCGTTCTTAGAGAACTCTACGGTTGTGGACTCAATCACTTGTTGTACACCAGCTGCTTCCACGTGTCCTCTTCCGCAACTTGCGCACGGAATCGCGCATATGATCCAGTCAGCTGGATAGCCTGTGGCATGACTGCGCGTATCCACTCCTTGTTCGGTCGGCCACGCCGTCTCTCATAGCGGTCGGTGGCCGGCACGTCTGTCCCGGGAATGAAAGACGCCCTTCTCAGTGCCGATTCCGGCGGAGAGCGCACGATCTTGCCCATGTGCACGAGCTGCCGTCTGTAGAGCTGGTCTGAAGCGGATTGCACGCCGGCCCTCTGCAGGACCTCCGCGTTCGAGATCCGCGAGATATAGGGTGGTGAGATGCCCATTATCACTTTCAGACACTGGGTAGCGGGGGTCTCGATAATACTCTCGCGCCCGCCGACGTGCGCACCGCTGAAAATCGGCAGAGGCGCCCAGGGCGGTCGGGCCCTGGCAGCCTCTCCGAGGCGGGCGGGCGCCCGCGCAAAACCCCAAGGGGCGTGGGCCCTGGACAGCCCGAAGGACATCCCCCGCCACCCACAATGCTGCAGCGCCGTGGCGCACGGGCATTGGCACAACACCTTGAAGGGCGAAAGCTTTGGACAGCCAACGATAGGAAGTCTCCCGATGCCCTCCAGGCACCGCGAAGGTTGAGGAGCGCGGCGCCGCCCAGTTGCGCTGAACCGGTGCCGCAGCCCTGGGCCTCTTCGCATGCGCCGCCACCACCGGCCTCGGCAGCTACGGCGCGCGTCGCCCGCGATGCTCCTCCTCCGTTCGGCCGCGCCGATGCCGCGCCCGCGATTGGGCCCGTCCGCGGCGCTGCCCTCTGAGGCCGCCCATCGGATCAAGAGCTCGATCTCGAGAGCGAACACCACCGCCGCCGCTTGCATCGCCAATCGCAGGGGGCCCGCAGCCGATGAGCGCCCCTCCCGTAGGACACCCGTCGAGACCAGCGCATCCGACAACACCGGGGCGCGTTTGCCCCGCATCCGGGTGGAGCGCGGCAGGTGCCACGACAGCGCGATGGCGCGCAGCTCGGGGATGTTGTCGCGCTCCTCGCGCCCCCCCTCCCCTGGACAAGCGGCTTCCACAGCCCCTCCTCGGTCCACTCGCGCGAAGAGGGCGGAGCTTGCCCGCGAGCCTTCGCCGCCTTCAAGATGCCGCCCGCCATCCTGGACCGCGTCGGCCCGTTAGCGCTCGCCAGTCGACAATAGGTAGATCCCAAGGCCGCCCCGCATCGTAATGCCGTGCCTGTCTTCTTGATCTCGCACCCTGCAACCGCCCCCCCCTCCCCCGCTCGCCTCGAAGCGGCCGCCGCCTGTCACCGAGCTCGCGCCCCAGCGCTCCGCGTTGCACTTGAACTTGCGGATGCCCCCCGCGCGCGATAGGTTGTCCCGCGCGCGCCCGGGCCCCCCGAGGTCCTGCAGCAGTGCCGCGAACGCCGGGCCCTCGCGATGGCAAAGCTTCGCCACCTCCGCCGTTAGACACTTGAGCCAGGGCGCATCGGCCAGGCGCCGCGTGGACAAGCCGCCACCACCTCCTGATCCGACCACGGGGCCTTCCCAACTCCTACGGCACCAGCAGCTCGCAGTTCGGCCCATTTAGCAGCTCGGTTGCCTCCCACCAGGTAGAACAGAACACTCGGAGACCAGGTCGCCCGGGATCCGTTCGCCCCAGAGTAGAACTCCAGGGAACTTGGCCGCCCCACAAGGGGTCCCAGAACCTTGTCGTCTTCCTCGCCCTCCAGCGCCACCCCCTGCTCGATCTCGTCGACCGCCTCATCGCTCCTGACGGCCCATGTCTGGAAGCCCCTTTCTCTCACCTCCTGCCTGCGCTCGCTGGCCTCCACTTCCGTCTGCGCGACCCCGCGCCCGCAGTCCGACGCAACCGTCGTTTAGGCTTGCGGGGCCCAGTCGGCCTCCACGTTGGACGTGAAGTGGACTGACACGTTCGCGATGTCAGCGAGCTCCGAGAGAACCGTCGTCGGCAATGTCATCACCCTCCCCCAGCCATCTTCCGAGTTCTCGGGGAGCCACCCGTAGATGTTGCCCAGGATAGCGAAACCCGAGCGACATCTCATGGGGGCCCACGTCCACGCCCCGATGAAGAAGGACGCACTGGCGAGATGACCCCGTGCACGATCACGGCCTCCGTCGCCGAGACGAGCTCCCTTGGCTTGTCGGTCCGCGCCGTCGCGGTATAGGGGCGGCCCTGGGCAATGGTCCCGGGGCCTGACCCCCAATGTGTGTATTTGCAGCCCCTTTAACCTCCAGCGTCCGCAAGGCCACCTGTCCGTCACGAGGTTCCCCGCCTTGGGGCCCCGCGGCGTGAACCTTGCAGCGCGGGGGTCATCTGGCACGCCTCGAACGCAGGGGCAGGCCTCCCATGCGCCAACTCGCCCATCTCGTAACCCTGCACCTCCTTCACCGCGTCCGCGAGGCAAAGGTGCGACAGGAACGCCGCCCACGAGTGGCCCATCACGGGCGCGATGGCCCCGACCCCCACGTCCTCTCCAGACGGTCTGTCGATGACCTTCCCATCCTCCACCGCGTAGTCCCACAACTGCATCGGCGCGAGGTCTTCCAGCGCACTATGCTCGGCCAGCTTCGCGTCCCACTTCAACATGGAAAATCAGGTTGGCACGCGCCCCGCGAACGAGAACAGCCCCCTGCCCGTTGGGGCCTCGGGCGATAGGTGCAAGGAACCCGAGCCCGTTCAAGGTGGCTTCGGAAACCTGAGAATTAATTTTCTGCCGTCTAATGCCAAGCGAGATGCCCTCGCGGACCCCGAACCCCCCGCAACATTCTTCACCGACGTAAAGATGCCGACCCTCTCCACCTCCGCCACGTGGGTGGGCGTCCCCGACCCCCACATCCGCGACCCCAAGGCCAGTCGGTTCTTGGGGCTCAGCCAGGGCCGCTTGAGCTGCGCGCCCCCAGGTACATGTGCAGTCAATCTCGTCGTCCGCCCGCAGCACGAGCCCCCCCCTCTCCCCGCGCTCGCCAAGCGTGGCGCTGCCGTCGGCGAAAGTCGGGCCACGTCCGAACCTTTCGCGCCGGTCTTGGGCACCGAAACATGTTCCGCAACCATGTCGCAAATGCCCTTCTTCTCGTGCGCGCCAGCCCCTCCCCTTCCTCGAACCGAACTGCCGTATCCTGATATCTGACCCTTCCCCAGGCGGCCGAGCGCAGCCATGCCGTCGTCGATGCGTCCCCAGCTGGCCCGCTCGGCCAGCGCACCCCAGAGCTTGTTGTTGATTGTCCTCTGAGTGAGCGTGGCCCCCGTCCGCGGACGCCTCGACCCCCCCCCCCCCGCCCTCTTTCCAACGCTTTGATGCGGCTGCAAGCCAGGCAGGGAATCGAAGTAATAGCTTGCGAACATCTCCTCCGGGTGACCCGCCTCTCCTCCTTCGCCGCGCCGACCCCGCGGCGCAGTCGGGGGGGGGGCAGGGGGGCCTCGAAGAAGATCCCGCTGACGATCGACTCCCTCCGCCCCAGGGCACGCGGGGCATCTGGGCGCCATGGCCCCGATGAGAATTGACATCGAACTGGCACGTCTGCACCCTGATGCACGTGCGCCTCAAGATGCCCGCGGTGCCTGGGCGAGACAGCGGCGAGGCGCCCGCCCGGCACGCCGCGGAGCGCCGCGCTGCCCAGAGCGTGACCCTGAGGCCGGGATAGACAGAGGGCACCAAGGTGGGCCTCCCCCCCAGGAGGAAAAACGTGATGCACCAGGATGCAATTGCTGTAGCACACCGCGCCATACGCCAACTGGGAGTAGTCACGCCCGCTCGCAGTCGGCCTGCTTCGCCTGAACCCCTCCCGGGAAGGGAATTGTGCTAACTAACGCACTCAGCGTCGGCTTGGCACTCTTGTAGAGTCGGGCCAGAACAGCTGGCGCAACTCGCGCCAGTATGCCGCCTGCACGAGAGTCATTGAACGTCTGAACCACCAGGCGACGACGCCTTCCCCTAGCTCGTAGGCGACGTGGAATTGATAGTGGCAACGCCCCCTGCCGCCCCAGCCGTAGAGTCGGCCTGGGCCACCTCCTCGTGCTCCTGCAACTTCTTGGGGAAGTCGTCCACCTGCGACCCCGCTGGCGCCTTCGTATCCTCCTCGCCGTCGCTGTCGAAGTTGAGAGCTTGCTTGACCTTCTCGGCACCCTCGCCGACATCTCGAGCACCCGAGACTGCCGTCTTGGCACTCACCATATCGGCCAACGGTTCCACTCACGCTTGAAGAAGATGCTGCCCGCGAGCGAGCTCCGCAAAGAGATGCTGCGAGTCGGACTCGTCATTCGAGTCCGCCACGGACGTGCCCACCAGCACCTCTTCATCCGACCCCTCGCTCTCCATGTCTCTGTCGGCCCCAGCGGCGCTGCGCCACCTTGAAGACCAGGCCCAGTAGAGAAGATGCAATCATGCCATCCCGCAGCGAACGCCTGCCAACAGACGCTCCATATCACCACTCGGACATCACCTCTGCCAGATCGCAGCACCAGCAAGCCCCCTTCCAGAACAGTTTCCTCGGCCGCCTCTCACGCCGCCACCGCCGACTCATAGGCCGATTGCAGAATGGGCCCCAGCCCCATGACCTCCCATACTGTCCAAGCTGAGAAGCCTAGCGCCAAAGTGCCGCCGCCCGACCTCCTGAACCAGCAGTAGCTCCCGGCGTCCATGGCGATGCCGCTGAGCCAGTTGAACATGTTGCCCTTTTTGCTGACCTTCTCGCCGTCTTGGCCTTCGGCGCCTTCTCCGTCTTCGCGTTCTCGGCCTCGAGCTTCCGCCCGGCAATGAGCTTCTCCGAAGCAGCCGGGACCATCTCCCGAAGGGCTGCATTTAGCCCTGGATGCTCGGACCAGCTCAGCTCTTTGCGGGGCCTCATGCACACCTTGCCCGTGTCGTGGACATTCGCCACCTGGACGCGCAACGTCGGGTCCCAAACCGTCAACAGCGTGGTGTTCGCGCGCCCGATGTTTGGCACCAGTAGCACGACGACCCCGTTCTTGGCGTCAGTCGTGTAGTAGATCCTGTTTCCAACGGGCCAACGGCGCTTTTGCGATTGAGGTCTCGGAACTATTCTCGACGATCCCCCACGCGTCCTCGAAGTCCGCTGGGCCCTCCTCGAGGGGGTCGAACTCCGCATGCGCCGCCCAAATTGGGCGGCCCTCGTCTGTTATGCCCCCCGCGTGCCAGCCAAGAACCACAGCCACGGCGTACCACCACGGCTTCGTCTCAACGAGGCTGGGGGCTGGGTGGGATCTGCCCCGCACGGTGCGCTGCACAATGAGGCTCGTAAGTCTTCGCTGGGAAATTCTCGAACCGAAACTTGAGCGGCGGCGGGGCCGTTTATAGACAGAGAGAGCGCAACGAGGGGGAACGAGCAGTGCAAACGTGCGCTTCGAAAACATGTAGTTGTGTCCCACTGCATGAAGCGCACCCCTTGAGTGGCGTCCGCTAGGCGGGCCTGCCGCTCAGGCGAGACATATTGTTCCGGGGGATCCGCCCTCGTGGGAGCTGGAAGCATTCGTGCACGCTGCTGAAGTTCGAGGGGATGTCCAGCGACAGCTCCGTTTTGCGAAGGGCGTTCCATTCACGTGCATCGCATTGCGCACATTCGCAATGCTGGTCATGCAGGTTTCGTAAGTAGTCAGCGGGGGCGGCCCTACTTTTCAAAGGGGCCGCCCCCTTCGTCCTAGTCTCTTGCGCGAAACAAGCTCACCCCCCAGGGGTGCAAGAGGCCCACGAGGGTTTCCCCTTGAAGCCTCGAGGGCCCTGTGGTTTCATTCCTTGCTCGCCGCTGCCATTTTCATTTCGAACTAGGGCCCCTGGCCTTAGGGCTACGCAGATCGCTCGAGCCGCGCTCGCTTTCGCCGAAAAGATCCGCGCCGCGCGCACATCCATATCACAGCGGTAGCTTGGGGCGAGTCTCAGCTTCCGAGCGCTGCGCGCCACTTTATATCCAGCCACGACGAAGCCGTCGCGACTCGCGGAATCGCCCAGCGGCTTCCTCGCGCTGTTGCTCAGCGCCGCCAGCCTGTTGTACGCCAGCGTCAGCGACGCTAGCACCAACGCCAACTTCTCCCACGTCAGCGTCAGCGACGCCGACATCAACGCTTACCCTGGAAAACTCCTACGCCAGCATCTGCGACGCCAGCGCCAACGCCTCCGACGCCTACTTCCCTTACGTCAGCGTCAGGGACGCCGACATCAACGCCTACTTCTCTCACGACAGCGTCAGCGACGCCGTTGCCAACGACTGTTTCGCCTACTTCTCCTACACCAGCGTCAGCGACGCCGACTTCAACGCCTACTTCTCCTACGTTGGCGTCAGCGACGCAAGCATCAACGCTTACTTCTCCTGGGCCAGCGTCAGCGACGCAAGCATCAGCGCCTACCTCTCTAACGCCAGCGCCAGCGACGCCAGCGTCAACCCCAGTGTCTCCGACAACGGTGTCAGCGACGCCAGTTACTTTTCTTTCGACGCCAGTGTCAGCGACGCGGCTCATCATTTCATTCTCGACAAAATGACGGACAACTACGCGTGCAGCGTCATCCCTACTTGGAATGGCGATCTGGCAAAGTGGAGAGGTTACAAGCAGGAGGTCAAGCTCTGGAAGCTCAGTGAGAACCTCGCCGTGGCGTACAGTATCGCATCAATGCTCGTGCTGAAGCTATGTGGGACGGCCCGAGGTACAGCGCTGAATATGATGGAGGCGCAGCTGCATCCAGCTGCCGCGGTGGACATGAAAGACCCCGATGACAGGAAGCGCAATAGGAACCAGGTCGGCATCGAGAATGCGTTGCAACACCTGGAGGCTAGCTTGGGTCAGCAGAAGCCCGTGCAGAAGGGCGAGACCCTTGAGAATTTTTTCGAGTCGACTCAACATCACCGACGACGAGGTGAACGCATGACGGATTGGCCCATCCGTTTCGAGACTGTACTGCAGCAGCTACGCGAGAACGAGGTGGACCTCAACGCGCTGGACGACGTGGCGGGATGGTTCTTGCTGCGCAAGGCCGGGCCCACGGCAGAGCGCCGCGAGCGTGTCGTGGGCAACCTGCCCAAGGAGCGCTACGGCTACCAACGCATGCGCGGGCTGCTGGTCAGGATGTCCCCGGACATGCATGCGTCGGAGCGCCGCGCCCCCCCGCCGAGGTCATGGACCAACCAGTCGCGCTCGCAAGGCGGCTGGCGCAGCAACGTTTCCTCCAGCCGCGGGGGGCGCTCTACCAGCGTCGTCGACGTGCCAGACGACGAGAACGACGAAGAGCAAGAGAAGGACGACGAGGACGAGGCCGACGCCCAGGACATCGTTCGCCAGGAGCTCGAGGCTTTCAGCGCCGAGCTCGAGCCCGGGAGGCCCTCGAGGGCCGCGGCGAGGCGGAGTCCGCGCCGAACTGCCGCCCGACCAAGCTACAGAGCCGAGCCGACCAGCGCAAGAGGAACATTTCTTGCTGGGACTGCGGCGATGCCGGACACTGGACAAGGGACAAGGAGTGCCCCGCGCCAGGTGCTCGCAAGTTCGCGCCCAAGGACGGCAAGTCAAAGGGCGATGGGCGAGGAGGTCGCGGAGGCCGTCCTCAGCGCCGGGCGCGCATCACCGAGCAGGTCCATCTCGCGGACGAGGAGATCGCCCTGCACCCGCAGGGGCCAGTCACGCCGCCCCCCAGAGACTTGCGTCTCGGAGCGGCTCACCCACCACCTGCCGGACGTGAACGTCTCGATCGGCAGTGACAAGCCCGTGGGCGAAGGCGTCGGCGTGGTCGACACCGCTTGCATGTTCTGCGTCTCGGGCAAGAAGTGGCACGACAACTACAAGGACATCCTCACCTGGATGGGACTTGCCAACCAGATCCTCGAGGGGCCAGAGGACGAGGTCTATAGGTTCGGCAACGGAGGTGCCCTCCCAAGCAAGCTGCGCGTCACCGCGCCGCTTGTGCTGCGCGGCCAGGCTGGCCGCATCGTGTTCAGCGTCGTGGACAGCCCCGCGCTGGGTCTGCTCATCGGCTGCGACTTCATACAACCCTCCAAGATCGACGTTTCTTTTTGGAAGGGCCAGATCCGCACCTGGAACGCCACCCGGAAGCTCACCACGAGCGCCGCGGGCCACCCCGCAATCAAGTTGCAGCCAGAGGACTGGCGAGCCATCAAGGACGCCGGCGCGGAGCAACCGCCCAGCGGGCCAGCTCGTCCGGAAGGAAGCGACAGCTGGACAAGACCCTGTACGTAGACGTCGAGAAGACGCTCGACCGACGGGATCGGAAGACGAGGAAGGGCGACCAGGCCACTGTCAACAGCACTACCAGGACCAGCGCGCTGATCGACACCATCAACAATCTCGTCACGAAGAAGGAGCTGAATGTTCCGAGACGTCGACAGACTCGTCGACCGAAGGGGTTGTGGCTTCTTTAGCCAGTAGCCTCAGCCTTGGTCTGCTGCTCCACCGCAGCTCCAGCGACGAACTTCACGCTAGCGACGCTGCCGCAGACGACCTGCCCCACGACGTGCGTGACCGAGCCCCTGCAGGACTGCATCGCCTGCGGCGAGACGACCTTCGAGGCCTGCTGCCGCCAAGGGTTATGCCCGGACTGCGTCTCCGGCGCGCCCGTAGCCCTGAGCCGCGGCCAGGGCGCCATCGCCAGCGGCTGCCTCGGACCCGAGGCCAACATCGCGGAGGAGGAGCAGCTACGCGCGAGGACGCTCAAGAAGGGGACGAAGCCGCAGATGATCGCTGGCAAGCGCTCAGTCTTCGTCACCAGCAAGAGCGGCGTCCAGCCGCGCAAGATCGGCCAGGCCTTGATTACGAAAGCGCGCCAGTGGATCTCCCTGAACACATTAGAAAGGGGGGGGGGGGGGGTCCAGAACCCCCCCCCCCCCCCTCTTTCCAGGGGGGGGGGGGGTCCGGAACCCCAAGCCCCCTCCCCTCTCCCCTCCCGTAGGGGGTGGGGGTCCGGGCGCCGCCCCCCCTCCCTCCCTTGGCGCTGGAAAGGGAGGGGGGGGTCGGACCCCCCCCCCCCTCGTGTAGGGCGTACGGAGTTGGGAGTAGGGAGTGGTGAGTAGTGAGTAGTGAGTTAGTGCGTAGTGGGTAGTGAGTATTGGGTAGTGAGTAGTAGTGAGTAGTGAGTATTGGGTAGCGAGTAGTGGGTAGCGAGTGGCGACTAGGGAGTAGGGAGTAGGGAGTGGGGAGTAGTGAGTAGTGAATAGTGAGTAGTGTGTACTGATAAGTGAGTAGTGAGTGGCGAGTAGTGAGTTGTGAGTAGTGAGTAGTGAGTAGCGAGTAGTGAGTACTGAGTAGGGAGTAGGGGGTAATGAGTAGTGGGTAGTGAGTAGTGGGTAGTGAGTAGTGGGTGGCGAGTAGTGATTAGTGAGTAGTGAGTTGTGGGTGGTGCGTAGTGGGTAGTGAGTAGTGAGTAGTGAGTAGTCAGTAGTGAGTAGTCACTACGAGTAGTGAGTAGTGAGTAGTGAGTACTGAGTACTGAGTAGTACGTAGTGCGTAGTGAGTAGTGAGTAGTGAGTAGTGATGAGGTGAAAGTAGTGGGTAGTGGCAGTGGGTAGTGAGTAGTGAGTAGCGAGTAGGGAGTAGCGAGTAGTGAGTAGTGAGGAGCGAGTAGGGCGTAGTAAGTAGTGAGTAGTGAGTAGAGAGTAGTCAGCAGTGAGTAGTGGGTAGTGATTAGTGAGTAGCGAGTAGGGAGCAGCGAGTAGTGAGTAGTGAGTAGGGAGTAGGGAGTAGTGAGCAGTGAGTAGTAAGGAGTGGGTAGCGAATAGTGGTAGTGAGTAGCAATTGGTGAGTAGTGGGTAGTGACTAGTGACTAGTGACTAGTGAGTTGTGCCTAGTGACTAGAGACTATGTAGTGACTAGTGAGTAGGGAGTAGTACGTAGTGAGTAGTGAATAATGAGTAGCGGGGAGTGAGTAGTGAGTATTGAGTAGCGAGTATGGGAGTAGCGAGTAGCGAGTACTGAGTACTGTGTAGCCAGTATTGTGTAGGGAGTAGGGAGTAGCGAGTAGCGAGTAGTGGGTAGTGGGAAGTGATTTGTTGGCAATGACTAATTCGTAGTGAGTAGTGAGTATTGGATAGTGGGTAGTCGGTGATGAGTAGTGATTAGTGAGTAGTGAATAGGGAGTGGTTTTTAGTGCTTAGTGAGTAGTGAGTATTGAGTAGTGGATAGTGAGGAGTGAGTAGGGAGGAGGGAGTAGTGAGTAGGGAGTAGTGAGTAGCGAGTAGTGGGTGGTGGGTAGTGGTAGTGGATGGTGAGTAGTGAGTCGTGAGTAGTGAGTAGGGGGCAGTGAGAAGTGAGTAGCGAATAGCGAGTAGTAGTAGTGGGTAGCGAGTAATGAGTAGTGATGAGTAATCTTGGGCTGGGGTTAGTGGTTAGGGTTAGTATTTGGGGCTTGGGCTAGGGTGAGGACTAGGGGTAGGGGTGGCGGAGGTCGGGTTCCGGCGTCAGGAAGCGGCGTGGCGGCGGTCAGGACGAGACGGGTCGGGGAAAGGGGGGGAGGGGGGGGGGGTCCCCGACGACGGATCGGGGAAGGTGGGAGGGGGGGGGGGGGGGGGGGGCGCGACGGATCGGGGAAGGGCGGGAGGGGGGGGGCCCTAACCCCTCCACCCCCTTGGGGAGATCCAGCGGCGCACCCTCCTTGATTTCTAATCTGGCCAAGTCTACAGCCAGATCCAGCCCGACCTCCACAGCGAACAGCACCGTGCTCTACGAGTGGCGCTGCAACCCGGACAGCAGGCTCAGCGCCGTCTGGAAGAAGAAAGGTGGAGCTGCTTCAGGTCTGGTCTTCCAGGCTTCGACCTCTCCAGGCAGTTCGTGGCCCAGAAACTGGAGGGCAGGGTCCGGAAGCAACTTGCCGCAGGCAAGAGTGTGCGAGTTCACGCTGCGTTTCCTTGCCAGACGTGGACCTCGCTACACCGACTCGTCGCCAAGAGCGACCCGAGCAAGATCACCACTTTAAAGAATGGATCGTGCCAGGTCCAAGCAGATGATCGGCCTGTTCCTGCAGTCAATGTCGCGGCTGCGCAAGGAGTTCGGCGCCCAGCTCGCCGCCTCGCCTGAGTAGCCGAGGTACTTCGACGGATGGGGCCCCAACAAGAACGCCATTGCCAAGCACCTGAAGGAGCAGCTCCCGCGCGTCGTGGACTTCGACGGCTGCGCGTTCAACCTCAAGACAAAGAATGGGATCCACATCAAGAACTCGCGGCGGCTCATCACCGACCATTTTCGGTTTCGACGACTCGCTCAGGCGCATCTGCAGCGGGGGGCACCCGCGCTCAGAGGCCCGCGGGAAGGACGCGAAGCGCAGCGAAAATTGCACGACCAAGCTCGCGACGGCGCTAGCCGAGCAGCTGCGACGTCCGAACCGCCGACCTGCACGAGCAGCTCACCCTACATCGACCACGAGAAGGGCAAGAATAAGGACGGTTCCAGCCGCCGCAGCCGCTCAGGAGCCAGCGTTCACGACTGCGCAGGAGCGGACACTACGGTTCGCCATCATGCAGCTCCACGTGAACACGGGGCACCCGTCCAACGATTCACTTGACCGAGCCATTCGTATGACTGGTGGATCGCAGAGGTCCTTCGATATGGCTCGAAACCTCTACTGCGAGGCTTGTGCAGCACATCAGCGACCACCTACCGCGCCTACCAGGACGGATCAGACTGGACAGGGACTTCAACGACTCCATCGGAGTGGACCTGTTCACCCTGGCCGACTACGCTGGCAACCAGCTGGTCTACCTCAACGTGGTGGACCTGGTCTCAGGTTTCACGATGTGCGTCACTGTCGCATCAAGGCGCCCATCGCTTGTTTTCGCTCGGCTGTTGCAGATTTGGATCACGCCTTTTGGCGCGCCTCATTTGATGGAGGAGGCGAGTTCGAGCGAGAATTCTCCAAGGAACTCGAGGACATGGCTTGCCGCCTCATGGCGACATCTGCGGCGACGCCGCAGCATAATGCCACCGAGGAACGACGTGGAGGGATGTGGAAGGTGCACGCGAGGAAGCTGATCGACCAGTTCAGCATCAGGTTCGACCAGCCCGCGGCCGCTCACAAAATCCAGTGGATGATCGCCTCCGCGTGCTGGGCCATGAAGAGCCAGGTCACCTCCACGGGCTACTCGCCGTCGCAGTGGGTGCTCGGGCGAGGCCTTCGCCTCCCGCGTCTCTTGCTGGACAGCGCCGGCAGGCTGTCCCTGCGCGAGCGCATCGTGTCCGACAAGCCGCTCTCGGAGAGAATCGCCATCGTGAAGGCCGCGCGGACCTCCATGCAGCACCTGAGATCCAACCAGTCCCTCTCAAGGGCGCTGCTGGCCCGATCTCGGGCAGATGGAGCTCAGCACGCCAGCGACGTCTTCCAGACGGGCGACCAGGTGTTCTACTGGAGGGGCAACGGCAAGCCCAAGAGAGAATGGGCCTTGCAGTGGCACGGGCCCGCCGTCCTCATCGGGTTCGAGGGCGCGCCGAACGCATGGGTCAGCCATCGCCCCACGACCGTGAAGGTCAACCGTGGACACCTACTCCGCGCCGCGGCCACGGAGCTTGTTCCGTGGGGAAGTGCTGAGCGCGCTGAACAGCAACCAGCCGCCTGGACCTCCGCCAGACGCCCCGCTTGGGACTTCCGGGCCCGCACCTCCTCCTGGCCCTGGAGGAGGCGGCGGCGGCGCAGGCGGCGGAACCCCGCCTCCCGGCCTCGATGCAGGAGGAGGCCCTGCTGGACCGGGGCCGCCAGACGCTGACGACGACATGGTCCTTGATCTGACGGGACCGACACCGAAGAGGCGCCCCCGCAGTGACCGTCAGCTTCCCGCACCACCAGCGCTACCAGCACCCGATCAGCAGCAAGCCATCCAGCAATGCAACTTCGGCAACATCGAGCACTCCGAAGCGAACCAGCCTGACCATAAGTACGCCGAGTGGCTGGCACGCCGCCAAGGAGACGGCGATTTCACAACCAGTGGAGGAGCAAGCGGCAGAGGAGGACCGGCCCCACCGCCTTCGGGAGGAGACGTGCAGCGGCCCCCGCTGCTGCCACCGCCAGCGGGGCCGCCGCCGCCACTAGCGGCCGCCGACCCGCCGGCGCCAGACTCAGACTCAGGCGATGCTGCCGCTCCTGCAGCCACCCCCGCCGCTGCTGCCGCAGATTTTCGACCTCCTGGACCTGCCTCTCAGGGCCCGGTCGACGACGACATCGAGTCCGACGGTTCGGACATGATTCGAGAATGGGCCAGGATTGGAGCAGGCGCGCCAGGAGACGATGTCGCGGCGCCCACCGGACACCGAGAACCAGCGCGGCACCAGGACGCAGCGCCAAGTTCGACAGGAGAACGCACCAGTGGCAGTGCAACGTGACCGCCAGCACGAGCTCGACCCCCGCGAGCGCACTGCCAAGCGCAGGGGTCTCTTGGACGATCTGCCCAAGTGTTTCAAGAGCCGAAGGACACGAACGCGGTCGACCTCTTCCTAGACAACTACTTCCAGAAGCACGCGGGCGAGCTCTACGCGAGCACGCGATGGCGTGAGGCATTGCTCACGGCAGTGCGACCGCCAAAGACTTCAAGTACGACGCGCTGGGCGCCACCGAGAAGAAGAATATGGGCGCCGCCATGAAGACCGAGTGGCCCAAGTGGACGGAGTTCGGCGCCTACAAGAAGCTCCCGCCCAAGGAGCTGAAGGAACTCCTGCGGTGCAACCCTGGCATCCGCCCTGTGGGCACACGCTGGGTGCCGGCCGGCACTGGCCAGAACATCATGAAGGCGCGCTTGGCCGTGCAGGGTTGCCAGGAGGACAAGTCGCAGACCAGGGCGGGCGCGCCTGCAGGGTCCAGGGGCGCGCCGTGTCTAACCCTGGCCGCCGCGGCCCAGAAGGACTGGGACATCTCGTCCTGCGACGCGGTGACGGCCCACCTGCAGTCGGGCAACACTGAGAGGCTACAGCTCCTGCGCATGCCGGCCAAGAACCCGCCGCCGGGGACTCAGCCTGGCGAGATCGCGATGGCCACAGGCGCAATCTACGGGGCGCGCGACGCCGGGAGGCAGTGGCACCTCTACGCGCAGAAGGTCTTCGCCGAGCACGGCCTCGTGGAGAGCAAGCTCGAGAAGAGCCTCTACTACTTCTACGACGAAGGTGGGCTCGCCGCGGTGGTCCACTCACGCGTGGGCGACTTCCTTATCGCCCAGCGCCACGACTCCACCAAGTGGAAGACCATTATCGCATCGCTGGGGAAGAAGCTGCACCTCAAGCCAGTCGAAGGGGTCATCAAGTACTACGGACGTACGATCACCAAGCTCGTCGACGAGTTCCGCGTGACCCAGGCCAGCGCTGCCGCGCAGGTGGACTACGTCGACTTGGAGGCCCAGAAGGGCCTAGGTGCTGAGGACCGGCTCACCGCCGCCGAGGCGACGAGCTACCGGCGCACGCTCGGGCAGCTGTTGTGGCTAGCAGCGCAGACCCGGGTGGGCATCGCCTGGCTGGTGAGCTTCGCAGCTCGACGCACCAACGTCGCTACCGTGGACGACGCGAAGATGCTCAGCAAGACTGTCGCCGATGCGCACTCCACCGCAAACTGCGCGATCGTGTTCAAGCGCAAGCTCATCGACCTGAAGGCGGCCGTCGCCGCATGCTTCAGCGACGCCGCGTTCGCCAACGTGGGCGGCGTCAAGGGCCAGTGGGGCATGGTGATGGGGCTCGCCCATCGCCCGCGTGACGTCGTCGGCGGCCGTTGCGACCTGCGCTTGCCCGTCGCCTGGCACCCCGGCACAGTCAAGAGGTCGGTGAAGTCGACCCTTGCTGCCGAGGGCGACGCTGCCCTCGAGGGGTCGGAGACCAACATGTGGTTCCGACAGCTGCTGACCGAGGCCTACAACCCCAAGACGGCGCTAAAGCATATCGACGTGCTCGCCGACAAGCGCCCTGGGGAGATCTACAGCGACAGCAAGTGTCTCGCGATGCACATCGCTTCAGATGCGGGCCAGTCTACCGACAAGCGGTTCCGCATCGTCGCCCCCGTGATCAAGGAGGTTTTCGGCATCATCACTTCGGCAGCCCCGATTTCGCGATTTCCCCCGAGAGTGCGACGAACGATATCAAGGGCCGCTGGTAGAGGCTCACCGGCAAAGACGTTTGGTGAGGATCTGACCTGATGGGCAAACCGGCGAAGCCCAAGAAAGAAAAGTGAACCCCGCTCGGTTTCCGGACGGCAGAATGGCCGAACGGACCGGCAACATTCTGCTGCTCAGATTTCTTACCCGGCTATTCATGCGGTAGTCCGCATTGCTGCCCAGATTTCATACCCGGCCAAAGATATACGTTAGTCCGCATTGTTGCTCAGATATTACGCCCCGCTAAAGATTCATGCGTTCCGCATTGCTGGTCAGATTCTATTCCCGGCCCAAAATCCACACGTGATTCCGCGTTTTTTTTATTTGTTTTCTGAGAAGCTTCATTCGTTTCAGTGCGTGCAGTTTTAGATGCGATGACGATCGCACCCGGTCATTCGTAGATCTTATCTCGATAAGATGGTTATATATTTTGGGCTTTGTCGCGTCGCGATCGAATTCTTGCCATCGCTAGTCTTTGATTAAGTGCCAGCGGCGCTGAGAGCCCAGTATACCTTGTATGCCGTGCAAGCCGTTTGCTTACTACAGATTTTCCCGATAACCATCTCCTGTTTGCAATGACGTTTCCGGCGAGTGAGTTGTCATTGTAGTCCCCGCTGAGGCGGCAGCGTTCCAGCCCGAGACGGCGATTAGGAGGAGTGTTAATCAAGCTTACTCCCCAGGAATGCAAGAGGCCCGAGAGGGTTTCCCCCAGAAGCCTCGAGGGCCCTGTGGTGTCATTCCTTGCTCGCCGCTGCCATTGCTATTTCGAATTAGGGCCTTTGGCTTTAGAGCTGCGCAGATCGCTCGAGCCGCGCTCGCTTTCGCCCAAAAGATCCGCGCCGCGCGCGCATCCATATCACAACTGGTGTATACTTTGAAGCTTCTGGTCGCAGGGATTGCGGACGTCTCGAGCGAACGCCGAGATCTGACACCGAACCAGTATCGTCATTGTGATTGCTGGAGGTTTCTAGTATGAGTCTGCGCGGCGCTAAGGCGAGAGCTGTATTTTGGAAACCACGGGTCCCCCATCCCTGTAGATTGTTGGGGCCCGAGAAAAAGTATCCCAGTGCGACCCGACCTAGGAGTTGGAGCCTCTAGGAAAACAACATTAGTTGATGCTGTGCTGCGCTGCGCTGCTCTATGCTATGCTGGGCTAGGCTTGGCTATGCTATACTATGCTATGCTATGCTGCGCTATGCTGTGCTGCGCTATGCTATGCCATGCTATGCTATGTTATGTGGTTGATTTGCCTTCGCTTCTGCGCTCACTTTTGCCATTTGTTTGCTTTTGCTTGGCACCCTACGAGCATTATGCGGTGCTGCGCTATGCAATGTTATGCTATGCTGCGCAATGCTATGCTGGGCTAGGCTAGGCTAGGCAAGGCTATGTTGTGCTATGCTATGCTATGGTGCGCTATGCTATGCTATGCTGCGCTATGTTATGCTATGCTATGATATGCTATGTGCTTGCCTTCGTTTTTGCCTTCACGTTTGCCTTTGCTGTTGCTTTTGTTTGGCACCCAGGGAGCGCAACTAGGGGAACCGCTCGTTTGATGTTACCCTTGCTGTTGCTTTCGCTTGGCTCCCAGGGGACCGGGGGAACCGCCCGGGGCGGGTTCCATTGCCCGGCCCCTTTAAGCAAAGAAAGTAAGAACCCTTCTAGGCAGAGCCCAGGTAGGGAAAAACACATGTTCGCGGCGCTAAACAAGAGCAGCATTGTGGATATTACCAGTTCTCCATCTGGGCACATGCTGGAGACTTTGAACCAGCTGGGCATTCGGAGTTGCGGCTGAAGTCGGCTTGGTTGTTGCCAGAGTGTTGCGTCGGCCATGTCTGCATGTTTCCTATCGGCGGAGGCCACCGATTTGAAAGGCGTTCCAGACGAACTTCAGACGAAGGCAGGCGAATGTCGAAGATCGTGTTGTTAGAGGTGGTGAAGGTGGGACCTTGGGAGCTACGTTTCCCTGAACCGTTTGGGCTTGATCTCGGTCCGTTGTCCGTCCTCAGCGTTTCGGGCTTGTGGTTGCCAGTTCTTCTTTGCATTTAGCACGCTGTTATTGGGCATTCATCGTCATGGCGTGAAGGCAGGGGTAGTCACAATAATCCTTTTCCGCCACGCGGAACAGAACATCAAATCTCATGAGTTACGGATTACGGCAAACACAGGGCGAGCAGGGACGGAGGAGGGATGATGCAGGAGGAAGGCATTGAGGATTGTGGTATGTCGTTGATGGGGAGGGTGAGTGGGGAGGAACAGCTTATCCTCCGCAACCCTCTGGCCCGAGCTCTTGTCTGCGGGCGCCTTAGTCCCGAACGAAACAAAACTTGAATCGGCCTTATCTGGGGGGGGGAGTTTCAGGTGCTTGCGCGCAGGCATTTTCTTGCTGCCGCCGTCATTCCTGCCCCCCGCTTCTGCGGCGTCGCAGATCGCCCCAAGTTCCTCGAACATCTCGATGTGAACAGTCCCAGCATCCGCCGCTCGGACACGTCGGGGGCGCCCCCAGTCGTCACCGCACCGGCCACCGCCAGCCACTCCGCGGCTTCGGCGTGCCAGGAGGTCGTCGGCCCAGGCGTCGTCCAGCTCGCCCACCACTGCCGTTTTCGCGTCGACTGCGGGTTGCACCGATGTCTTACCATGATGGACAACCGCAGGCGCAGGCCGCACGCGGCGCCGCAGCCGCCTCGGCCCGAGGCCGCCACCGCGGTCTCCATTCTTCGTGTGGTGCCCGACCTCCCCGCCAGGCACGCCGACGTCAGTCCGACTCCTTCACGGCCACCGCCGCGCCCTGCTTGTCGCGGCTCACGGCGACACCGCCACGGCCGCCGCGCCTTCGCCGCCGCCGAATGACAGGCGCGGCATCAGGCGGGGGCGGTTGGGCGGTTGGGCCGCACAAGCCCGCCGCCGCGCGCAGCAGGCCTTCCAGCTGCTCGCAGAAGGCGCGCTCCCGCCAGTGAGTGGCTTGGGGCCCGCTGAAAGCATAGAGACGAGATGGAAGGAGGGGAGGAGAAGGAGCGAGGAGCAAGGAGCATGAGGAGAGGAGGCACGATGGTTTTGAGAAGGGCGGAGGAGGAGGAGGATGAGGAGGAGGAGGAGGGGGAGGAGAAGAGAGAGAGAGAGAGACCGTTCTCGCCAGAGAAACGCCGTGTTCGCGAAACGACCGCCTACGGCAAGCTGTCAGCGACACTGCTGCAGACGGGTGACACGTCAGGCACGAACGAGAGAGAACGAGAGTGAGGAGAGATGGGGCTGAGGAGAGCGGAGGAGGAGGTTGGAGGAGGGGTAACAAATACAGACAGAGGAGGAACTTAGTTTGAAGAGGATATGCCTTTATTGAGGAAGGACATGCTGTCAACAGGTTCTCAGGCGTCTGAAACGGATCTCGATGTTTCGCGTTATGAACTCCCCGCTTTCTCATCCCCATATTCGTTTCCTCCTCCTCCTCCTCCTCCGCCTCGTTTTCTCCTCCCCCTCCCGCTTTTGACCCTCCCTCTCCTTTTTCCTTCGCTCGCTCCGTTCCGTGTGCTATCCTTGATGCGGGTTGATCCACCTTGTGTCAGGGCACGAAGGCGGCATCTCACGGGCGCGCGGACCGCTTCGCCAGCGGGTCGCCTCGCCGGCGGATCGCTTGGCCAGCGGACCGCTTCGCCAGAGGACCATTTCGCCGGAAGGACCGCTTCGGACCCAAACTGGACGGGCGGACCCTGACGGGCGGGTCGGGCGGGTGAGGCACTAAAGCAGGCTGGCGGGATTGCAAGCCAGCGAGCGGGCGGGTGGACCCTGACGAGCGGGCTGGGCGGGCGGACGCGGCGTACGGGGCGAAGCGGTCCGCGGGCGAAGCGGTCCGCTAGGCGGTCCGCGGGCGAAGCGGTCCGCCGGCGAAGCGGTCCTCCGCCCTTCTGGCAGGAGGTCTGGTGGGCCACGTCGGCGCGCCTGGGGCAGGGGGGCCGGGACGGGTCGTCGGGCGGGGTGGCATTGGGTGGGGTGCTCGTGGAACCCCCTCGGTCCACGGATGGGGCCCGATGCGATCGATGCACAGCGCGTGGATAGCAGCAGAGACGTCGGACTCGCGCACCAGATTTCCCATTGAGGACCGTCGCAACCAGAAACAAGCAGGGTCCGGTCTGTTCGATTGATCGATCTTCGAGTTGGGGTTGTTTTTGGATAGTCACGGGGCACGGGTGGCCCCTCTGGAGAGCGCCAAGGGGAGGCGCTGCCGGGGCCATGGCGGAGGAGTTCGCGAAGTTCAAGCGCTTCGAGTACCGCACCAACTCCAACCTGGTTCTGCAGCGAGAAGGCGCCACCGAACCGCTCCGACGACCTCTGGAGACTCGAAAACCTTCAGGCATCCGACGATGCACAAATAAACTTGACATCCCGCTCGCCCTCGTTCCTTTTTTTCTTCTTGCCCCCCTCCTCCACCTCATCCTCCTTCCTCCCTCCGACGCCTTTCCTTTTACCCCCGTTCTTATGAAAGGAGGCCGGGAAAAGGGAGGCGCGGGTGCCAGGTATGAGCAGGGATGAGGGGGAGGAGGGGGAGGAGGGGAGGAGGAGGAGGGGGAGGACCAGGAGGAGGAGGAGGCGGAGGAATTCTCCACGCTTCGTGTATCCCCACCGGACCGTTTAGAAACCCTGCCCATGAGAACTGACGGGAAAAAGGACGACGAGACACATATAGTGATTTAGAGGAACAAAGCGGGCAACCTGGATGAACGGAGAGATCTCTGGGAGCAAGGAGCTGGCCTTGGAGGGCCTCTTCGGGCCATCCCAGGGGCCCGCAAGGGGGCGAGGGGAGGAGGAAGAGGAGAGGAGGAGGAGGAGGAGGAGGAGGAGGCAAACCGCCTCTTGGGGCCCTCGTGGGACGCTCTCGGGACGCTCCTTGGGCCGTCTTGGGGCCCTCTTGGGGGCCATCCGTGTAGCTGTGCGACATGTTCGACATGAGTGCGCGTCGCCAAAGCGATCGCCTCAATTGACGGCGACTCGCTCTCCATCCGCGCAATTTTTGCACAAATGCCTGCCCCGCGCGCCGTGGGAATGCCAGAAGCCCACTCCGCGGCCCAGGGGAACGCCGCTCCCCAGACATGCGGTGCGGCGCCCTGAGCGTCGCCTTGACGCGCGTCGCAGCGACGCCCGAGACGCCAGGAGCGCGAAGAACCCCCAGGGCGCGGGCGGATGGAACAAAACGCAGCACGCGGCCTCGCATGGGCACCTCCCCAGCGAGGCGAACGCCAAGCGCGCACAGCCGCGCACGGACGGGCCCCCCGAGGCCGCCCCAGCGCCACGCGCACCCCCATAGCCTGGCCGAGAGACACGGCCGTACATGGCCGGACTGCGGAGAAGAGAGAGCAGGATCCCAGAAGCGGCAGCCGCACGAGCAGAGCAGCACCAGCATCTTTCCGCCTCGGCCCCGCACCCCGACCTTCTCCCCCTCCCAAGGACGAGGAGAGGGCAGGGGTCCGTGGCGGACGCAGGGGCAGCATTCGTGCCAACCCACAAAACGCTGCGACGGTGCGAGCACTGTCCCTGCGTTCGTGGCTCATCACAGTTCAAGTTCCAAGGACGCCAGCGGTGAGTGAACTTTCAGGCAAAACGCCCGGACCGCCCTAGTGACACACGTTTGTTGGATAATTCGGCTCATGTTAGATGTCATACTAGATACCATGTCTGACCGAAGTGGGACTGGCATTTGCTCAGCCGCCATTGAAGGAGAGAGGAGGAGGAGGAGGAGGAGGAGGAGGAGGAGGAGGAGGAGGCACCGATGTCACCGTGACAGCGTACGCGGTGTCGTCGATGCACTGCGCGCCGCCGCCAGCCGCGACGGGGCGGCCAACACCACCGCGGTGGAGGATAAGCACCGCCAGTGCCCGGCGAGTCAGGCGCCCTTCGGATAGTGCCCCTGGCGCTTGAGATCGCCGGCCGGCACGGCCAGGCGGCGCTGCGGCACCTCCGCAGCCTGGCCTGGGAGCAGGCCGCATTGCTGGCGCCAGACGACGCCTAGGCGGAGGCACTGGCTGGGCAGCTGGTTGCCCGGTGGGGCCGGGAGCTGATCGTCGCCTTGTACAGGGCCACAGCTTGGCATTTGCAGGCAATCTCGGCGTTGACCGCGCTGAACGGGTGGTTGGTGCCGAAAGTCGACGCGGTGGCCTTTTTCATCGCCGTGCCGCTCGTGCAGATCCGACGGGTTCGGGGTGGGCGTGCACGCGTGTGACCTTGTTTGTATATGCAGGAGGAAAAAATGGAGGAGGAGGAGGAGGAGGAGGAAGAGGAGGAGGATGTGCAGGAGGACGAGGAGGGCGAGGAGGAGCAGGAGGAGGAACAAGAATAGGAGGAGGAGGAGGCGGAGGTGTAGCATGGAGGACGAGGAGGAGGAGACGGCGGAGGAGGGAACAAAGCGGCAATGAGCACAGAAGGGGAGCATGCATATAACGGCGGATCAGGGCCAGGGCTCCCTGGGGAGCCTTGACTGGCGACTCGTGTGCCGCCCTTCCCCTGGGCCTCCATGAGGCCCCAAGACGGCCCAAGGGGGCTCCCAGAAAGCTCCCAGACAGCTCAAGAGAGCCCCAGACGGTCCAAGAGAGCCCGCCCCGTTTCGCCGAATGATCGCTTTGAGACGTCCAAGATGGCCCGAAGACGGCGCAAGAGACCACCAAGACGCCCCAAGCTGCGACAAGAGCAATCCCACGAGGGGCCCCAAAACTGACATCGTGGAATTTATGGCTCGAAGTTGGCTCCAGAGTCCCAGCCCAAGGTACGGCCCAAGGTACGGTCCAAGCGCACGTACTGTTATCTTCATTTCGTCTCCAAGTGCTCCATTCATATATTATCCAGTGTGCTCTTCTCATTTGTGATTGTTCCCCAAGAAGCGAGGCATGCCGGAAACACTGAATATCGCGTCTCCTGAACCGAGGCGTTCAGCATTGAAACAAGCTGAGAAGTTCCCCCGCTCCGAAACCCGTCCGGAGCAGCACAATGGCTATCTCACCAGTGGCAGGCGCTGACGAAGGAGGGCAACATCGCGAATTGCAGCAACAGTACGCGCAGCCCATGTTGCAGAACGCTCCTTGAGCAGCAAGCACAGCAACACCTGTCATAATGGAAAGTTCCGAAACAGTTCTCCAACGACACCCGGAACCAATCCGGAAAAGCATCGACGCGATCAAGAAGCACGGCGTTTCTCAACAAGATCTTCGGGATGTTGTCGATTCTCTTCGGGCGACAGTGGACGGCACCACATCCAGAGTATAGCCCTGGGAACGCCCACTCCTCAAGCTATGTCTGCGCGCTCCGGGTCAGCAACTTCGTTCGTGAAGACGATGGAGGCCAATATACAAGATATGGAAGAGAATTTGAACAGCCTCACGGGAAAGGGTACACGACAGCAGGGACAACTGCTGTTGAACAGCGGATTGGATCATCTTTCCGATCTGGAGGCAGCCCAGGTTTTTATCAAGGTGCACCTCAACTCCATCCTTCTTGCACCGCCATCCGATATCTTCATCAAAAGCGAGTCGTTCAACGGGGTTGTCTTGGCGAGGATGGTTTCTTCTCGGGATGTGGATGGGTTGATGAAGAATTTCCGCAACCATGCCATATGTACAACGGGCACAGGGTTTGGAAGATCCGCGACATGCTTGTTACTTCACGGGTGCCCCTGCGTTTCTGGTTCGGTTTCGAAGGCATGTTGACGGAATGTGGCTTCAAGAAAATGTCAGTTCAGATGGATGGCGCGTCCTTGACGATGACCGTCGCCGGGGAGAACATCATTGCAGCGCCCATCAACAATGGCGCATTGCAAAAACAATGGAAGAGCTAATCATTGGAGCAGTGGGGTGTCCCCCACAGCGTCCCCGCATCCCAGAACCTTGCCGCCGCGTGTCAGGACGCCCTCTGACAGATTACGGACCAAGGGAAAAGGGGAGAGCAAGTGGAGATGCCCGGGGGGCTAAGCCGCATTTTTGTGTCGCTCTCTCTGCGAGTCACCCCGCTTCAGATGCGCCTGCGCGCGTTGCAGTTGACAGCGGCAACGTGGAACGTGACCGGCCTGACAAACGACAAACAAGTCACGCAAGTGGCGAAATTATGCGTGAACGCAGGATCGATTTATTTATTTTGCTTGCAGGATATTTGGGCCAACTGAGCAGACTACAACGCTGAGTGCGGATTTCAATGTATACTATCTGGGGCAGAGGGCGCAGACAGGTTTCGGACAGGAATAGGCTTGATCATTGCACCGTGGTCTAAGGTGTTATTTCGTGGTTTTCTTTCATGTTCCGACCGACCGGAAAGTATCAAAAAGAAGAGCGGCGCGCAGAATATTTACATTCTCTCAGGCTGCGCTCTGCACGACTTGAAGCCGTTGCCTGAACGCTTGCAAGTCTACGAAGATCTTGGGTCGTCGTCAGCGGCGATATTTGCGAGCGGTTCCAAATTCATTTTCTTCGATTTCAACGCTCGAATCGGGCGCGAAACTGGCGAAGAAAACGTCGTGGGTGTGTGCGCGTACGGGAGAGAAGCCGCCCGCCGAGTTTAATGTTCCCATCGCGATCTCATTCTTGAGTTTCGCGCCGGCTTTGGGGGATAATTTCTTCAACTCCAGCGGGAAACAATGCGACGCATGTCGAGCCTGGGATTGCGCCGATGGCCCCGCCAAAGCCAGATGCGCTTTCAATGTTAGACGCTGTTCTGGCTCGTCTGGGGGGCGACTCCACCCAGATGGTCCGCAGCTGCCGCGGCGCAGCGATCGCCGCTCGTCATGTCCTCGTGGAGTGCGCGCACGCCGGAGAGTGGGCGGGACTGGCCGCGCCAGGGCGAATGCCATTCCACGCAGCGCCAGCACCTACGGCGACGCTTTTGTAGGAGCGCTTGTTGCTGGGAACAACTGCGTGGACCTCGGCCCGGGCGACGTCGTCGAAGCCGCGCGGCAGGGCATCTCGGAGTCTCTCTCGGTCGCTGGGGATGGTCTTCCTGATGCGGATATCGAGCCAAGGCGCCCGTGGATTTCAACGGAAGCAGCGGGCGACCGCGGCTCGGCGGAATGGCTGCGCGAGGAAGCGCGGGGAGCGGCGAAACATGTAGATGAAGAGCTATCTAGATATTATGGTCGCCGATGGGCCTCGGGAAGGCGCTCGCAAGTTACAGTCGGCCCAGATTAGTCGGTCGACCCTGCCAAGTCAAGGGCGCTCTTCTGTCATGTATCTCGCGACCAATTTCTCCTGCAGTCCTGTGGCGACGTGGCCCTCGGAAGGGTCTTTCGTCCTCTCGCGCGCCCTGCCCAATCGAGTCCGACTGCGCGGCGCCCGCGGGGGCGAAAAAGCGGCCGCCTCAGAGATGCATCGGGGTCTCTCGTGAGCGCTGAAAGGAGGGCAGATGCCATGGCGACGCATTTGGGGCCAGTCCAGTGGAAGGAGCGCGAAGCAGATCCGCTTGCAGGGCCGCCATTGGGAGATCCTCTGGCGATCGACGCAGGCGTCTTCATGCAAGAGGGGTTGGGGGCAGCTCTAGGAAACTGAAGACTGGGAAGGCGCCTGGCTCGGACGGTTCGCCACCTGAGCGCCGGGAAGTACTGGCTGAGTCGCAGGGGGCCGCTGGGCAAATCGCGCGCGCGATGAGTCTGCGCCGGCGACTCTAGCGCGCGCCGAAAGAGCGGCCCGCGTCGCGACGATTTTCGAGGAATGTCGGGCGGGCGACTGCTCGAACTACAGGCCAATCAGTTTGCTTTCGACCGGCAGAGAAGCGGCGCCTCATTGATGCGCGTGCGCCCGGCGAAAGGAGGCGCAGAGGGGCGCATCTCGAACGCGCGCTTCGGAATCCGATCTGGGCGCAGTGCTCGAGATGCCATGTCTGTCTTGCGGGGGCAGATGGAACTGGCGCGCGCTGCGAAGACGGGGCAATATTTAAATCGGATGTTTTTTCAGCGGGCGAAGTATATCTGGATGAATTTAAATTGGGCGAACTCAAGCCGCGTGAATTCAGAGCGGGCGGATTGGAACCGGGCGAGTTGAAATCCGGGGCCCGGCGCATTGAAACCAGATGAATTCAAGCGCGGGCGCGTGAAATCTGGCGAGTTCAAGCCAACTAACATTTGGGGTACTAGGCAGGGCGAGCGAACCACAGACGCGCTAAAATTGGATGAATTTAAGCTTGGCGATAACGCATCGACGAATTCAATCCGGGCGAATTGCTCGCGGATGAACTCAGGCCCGGGCGAATTCATGCTATGTGCAATTAAATCTGGGCGACTTTCACTGGATGGTGGAAGCGGGCAACTTGAAGCGGGTGCTTATGTGTGCATACATATTTATATATATATAGATAGATGAACGGGCGAAGTTAAACGGATGAAATTATAATGAATGAATGTCTATTCGGGCGAGAGAAAGGCGAACCCAAAAGGCTTCCAAGACGGCCTGGGAGGCCTTATGATGGTTCCACGAGGGGGCCCAGACGGGGGCCCCGAACGGACATACGGCCCCAAGAAGCCCCGCCCCAAGAGGACCCCGAAAGGCGGGGCCCTCGAGGGGTGCCGAGACGCCCCCAAAGAGCTTCCACGAGGCTTCCAAAAACATCCCCCAGACAGTCCCACGAGGCAACCATCAGCGATTTGGTTTGGGGTTTGAAGAAGGATCATACCGGTGGACGGTCAGATAGCAGACGTAAAAGTTGCACATTGCATGTGCGATTTGCCTGGCCCGCGCGCATGGGAAAACAACCCCTTATCTGTGTGGCCCCCTTCAACGCGTCTTAGAATGTTCCCCCTCCGTCGGGGTGTGTGCTATCTGTCTGGTGCGCCCCCTCCCCTCGGGGCATCGCGAGATTGCTCGGGCGCTCAACAAATGGCAGGCTCGCTCGGGACATCATCAAAACATGATTTCGGATGGGGGACTCCAATCTCATCAAACGGCCGTCTCGCTGGAGACATCCTCTACAAATCGAGGATGGCCTCCCCCCTCATCGTCATCCCCACCCCTCCCTCGACAAATCATTATGAGCTGTCCTTATAACATCCTCATGAAACAACACATTGTGGGCGGTTCCTGCCCCGCGTCGGGCGAAGAGGGGGAGCAGCGCGAGGAACAGCAGGAAAAGGAGAGGCGGAGGGGGGGGAGGAGGGGGAGGAGGAGAAGGAGGAGGAGGAGGAGGAAGAGGAGGAGGAGGAGGAGGAGGGATGAAAAGGAACACCACGAGGAGGAGGAAGAACGAGGGCGCGCCCGCCCTTCGGGGCAGTGTGCTATCTGTCTGGCGCGCCCCATCCCATCGGGGTATCGCGAAATTTCTCGGCATTGCTCTCCCTCTTACAGATGTGCTGCTGCTTCGTGGGTCTCTATCTTTGTTTGGAGCCGAGGGGGAGGAGGCGGAGGAGGAGGAGGAGGAAGAAGAGAGGGAGGAGTAGGAGGAGGATGAGGAGGAGGAGGAGGAGGAGGAGGAGGAGGAGGAGGAGGAGGAGGATCACGAGGAGCACGAGAGCAGCAGGAAGAGGATGAGGAACACGAGGGGGGGTATCATCCCCATGACAAAACATTGTGCGTTTCCTGCCCCGCGTCGAGTGACGATGGGGCGCAGCACAAGGAGCAACAGGAAAAGGAAGGGGAGGAGGAGGAACGATGATAAGGATCAGGAGGAGGAGGAGGAGGAGGAGGAGGAGGAGGAGGAGGAGGAGGAGGAGGAGGAGGAGGAGCGAGGGCGTTCCCCCCTCGGGGCAGTGTGCTATCTGCCTGGTGCACCCCCTCCCCTCGGGGCATCGCGACGTCGCTCGAAGTCGCCGCCTTGGAGATCCTCGCAACCACGGCGCCGCCGCTCGGAGCATCCTCGCCGCTCGACGCATCCTCACATCCGCGGCGCCGCCGCTCGGGACATCCCCGCAGCCACGGAGTCGCAGCTCGGGCCATCCTCGCAAACGCGGCGCCGCCGCTCGGGGCATCCTCACAACCGCGGCGCCGCCGTTCGAGACATCCTCACATCCGCGGCGCCGCCGCTCGAGACATCTTCACAACCGCGGCACAGCCGCTCGGGACATCCTCGCAGCCGCGGAGCCGCTGCTCGAGACATCCTCACATCCGCGGCGCCGCCGCTTGAGACACCCTCACAACCGCGGCACCGCCGCTCGGGACATCCTCGCAGCCGCGGAGCCGCCGCCCCCCCCGCCCTGCCTCCTCTTGGGCGTATGCTATCTGTTTGTCCCCCTCCGCGTTGTTCCTATGGTCTGCCCTCAGAGATGGCACGCGCTCTATCTGATATCGCCCGGTTTAAGGGGCTGGAGGGTCATGGGTATGGGTGCTAATTTGCCCGGGGCAATTTTCGTTTTATCTGACCGTCCCCCGGTATATCACCTTTTCTCCCCGCGGCCCAACGGGGCCCAAAAGGCCGCCGAGATCGGTCCAAGACGGCCCGAAGGACATCTACTTTAGCCCCAGCGCGGTTCAAGAGGTCCCAAGATTGCCGTAGCGGCCTCCAAGGCGTCCCAACAGGCCCCAAGACGGCTCCAATAGTGGGCCCAGGCGGGGGGATCGAACAGACATTTCGACCCCTCTGTCCCAAGGGCCCCCCAGGGCGCCCCGAGAGAACCCCCCCCCAGAATCCCCAAAATAACCTTGCTTCCCAAACTTGACCATGTCAGATTGAATATTCGCCCACGCCGATCGCGAACAGTTCGAAGGCCCCACAGAACGGCCCTCATTCACCCGAGGCTAGCCCCAAAGTTCCGCGGGATGTCCTTCAGCACCCTTCTTATTTCCGTTCGTATGGGCCGTATGGGAGCTAGCGCGCAGTGCGCCTTGACCTTCGGGATGCCGAGGTAGGGATGCAGTTTGTGGGTCGATTCAGAAGAGGAGAGGGAAGGGATGGGAGCCTATCCGACTTGTATATACATAGGTGTCACAATCAGTCGCTTCGAGGGATGAAGATTCTGATGGATGTGTGATGCGGACAAGGAGGCCATGGAGAGAGAGAGAGAGAGGTGAACGCATGGGAGGAGGGAAGAAGAGTCGGCGGAGGATGAGAAACAACAGAGTTATACGTGGAAAAGTGGATTCATAAAGTGGTAAAGGATGAAGGACGGGGAGAGATGAGGAGCAGATAATGATGACTTGAGAATCGTGGAAGGAGATCTAGCTATGGTTAGTAGAAGGATAACGAGAAGGAGGAGCAGGGGGAATAGAATGCGCATGGCGTGATGGAGGGGTGCCTTCGCCTCCGCGGTCTGTGGCAATTTGGGGCTTCGCGATTTGGCCCTGACCCGCCCGATGTTGCGCCGCTGCCCCAGACTGCGCAAGAACCGAAGCGCGCGCGAAGTGCCCGCGTGGTTTTGTTTTTCCCCACATGTTCGTGGGGTTCTGGTTTTCATCCCTGCCTCGTCGCACCCGCGTCTCCCGCACACCTCCCCTCCTCTTCCTCGTCCTTCTCCTTCTCACACAGCACAGCGCAAGGCCTAGCAGGCGGGGTACTTTCTCGACACCAGGGGGGGGTGCGCTGGGGGTGGTCCCTCAGCGCGGTCTCTATACGCGCCAATGTCGCAGGGCCCAGCAGGCGTTGCACTTTCTCGACACCAGAGGGGGTGCGCAGGGGGTCGTCCCTCAGCGCGGTCTCTATACGCGCCAATGTCGCAGGGCATAGCAGGGCTGGCGATTTCTCGGCACCAGAAGGGGTGCGCAGGGGGTGGTCCCTCAGCGCGGCCGCTATCCGCCACGGCCGTCCAGGGCATAGCAGGCGTGGCATATTTTTGATACCATAGGGGGTGCGCAGGGGGGGGTCCCTCAGCGCCGCCGCTACCCGTCACGGTCGTCCAGGGCGTAGCAGGCGTGGCATATTCTCGACCCCACAGGGGGTGCGCAAGCGGTGGTCCCTCAGCGCGGTGTGGACCCTTTGGCGTTGTAATCGTCTCTGTTGGCACGGCATGTCAGGCCCCTGAGGGTTGAACCGCGCCGCCTTCGATGTCGGCGAAGCAACGGCCACGAGCAGCATGCTCGCAAGTTCCACGTCAGCTACCATCACGCAAGACAAATGATAAGTATGTGGGGTTCCTCGGTAGCGTAATTCGTGTGCGTACCCGCAACGAGTTGGGAAAGCAGTGCTTGAAAAGGTTACGAGTTCGCTCTGTCTTCGTGCGGGTTTAGCGTGCCTTCGGAACGTGTGTGGGTTAAAGGCACATGGTTTCAAATTCGCATTCGACATCATGCTGTATGTTACGCCGAGGTTCTCAACGTTTGGGTCGATAAGGCGACGGGCCTTCCTGTTCATAGCATCTTGGATTCGCAAAAGTCCGATCAGCACGAGCGATGGACGAGCAATCGAACACAAGTGCTTGGTTTCTGGCGCCAGGCAAGGTGACGATCGCAGCGCTTGTGGCGTGACCGTGTTGGCATATTCCGGTGACGGCAGCAGCGGCTTTGTGCGTAAGCGTAGCCAGGGCATTATTCGTGCTTGTTTTATTTTGTTTCCCCGGGAAGGGCATCGGCCCAGGGTTCTCTTCTAGTAAGTTTCCCCCAGCCCCTAGGCGAATTGAAATTTGAGGATATCCCGAGCGAAACGCTTGTGGTTTCAGAAATTGCTGAGAATGTCTTGAGCGAAATTCTTGTTTTGTATTACATTTTTACCCCCTCGGGGTCAGAATTCAGAGGACCTCTCAAGTGAGATGCTTGTTTTCACGTGCCCAGGTTTTGAGGATGTTTCGAGCGAAACGTTGCCCAGGCAGATGTCTAGCATGAGGACTTGTTGAGGATGTCTCGAACCAGACGCTTGTTTTCACGCGTCCAGGTCGCCCAGGTAGATTTCTAGTATGAGGATGTGTTGAGGAAGTCTCTATCGAGACGCTTGTTTGCACGTTTCCAGGCTGCCCGGGCGGATGTTTAGCATGAGGATGTGTTGAGAATGTTTTGAACGAAACGCTTGGTTTCACGTGTCCAGGTCGCCCAGGCACAGCACAGCCCTCGGCACGGTACATCCAGATCGATACCCTTCACATTGCAGTTTGGCATGTTGCTTGGCACGTTCCGCGGAGCGTCCCGTGGCGAGTCCCCCTGGCACGTCGCGCGGTGCGTCCCGTGGCACATACCGTGGCACGTCCATTAGAACGTTCCGTAGCGCGTCCCTTTGGCACGTCCCGCGGTGCGTCCCCATGGCACGTCCCCTGGAACGTCGCCTGGCGCGTCCCTTGAGACGTTCCACGGCGCGTCCTCCTGGCATGCTCCCTCTGTCCAATAGCTCTGGGGCAGCTACCATGTGCTCAGGCAGCTCGAGCTTAAGATCCAGATCAGTTCAGTCAGGACTCGGATGCAAAGGAGGACTCGATCTAACGCTATTCATAGCACAATCGCGGCATGGCACATCGCAATTCAGCACGGCGCAGCGCAGCACAGCCCTCGGCACGGTACACCAAGATCGATACATTCATCATTGCAATTTGGCACGTTCCGCGCAGCGTCCCGTGGCGAGTTCCCCTGGCACGTCGCGCGGTGCGTCCCCTGGCACGTCACGCGACACGTCCATTGGCACGTTCCGTAGCGCGCCCCGTTGGCACGTCCCGCGGTGCGTCCCCATGGCGCGTCCCTTGGCACGTCGCTTGCCGCGTCCCTTGGGACGTTCCGTGCCGCGTCCCTTGGGACGTTCCGCGGCGCGTCCTCCTGGCATGTTCCCTCTGTCGATTAGCTCTGGGGCAGCTACCATGTGCCCAGGCAGCTCGAGCTTAAGATCCAGATCAGTTCGGTCAGGACTCGGATGCAAAGGAGGACTCGACCCACAACGCTACATTGAGCACAATCGCGGCATGGCACATCGCAATTCAGCACGGCGCCGCACAGCACAGCTCTCGGCACGGTACATCAAGGTCGACGCATTCAGCATTGTATTTGCCCATGGCCCAATCAGATGTCTTTGAAACGTTGGCATGCCTTACAGTTATATATTCCTTTCCAGGTTCGTGGGTCGATCATGTTTTTGTTGGTTGTTGAATGGCTGACGCGCAAACATGTTGGATCTGTCCCCATTGCATTGTCAAATGTTCGCTTTGCTTGTTTTCTGTATGCGTGTCTGCTCTCGCGTCAGTGGGCGTCCAATACAGAAGAGGCGAGCGACACCTTGCAATAAGTTGGACTTTTCCAGACCGAAGAATACGTTTGTAGTTTGCCACGACCTCTCCCAAGCAGCCTATCAGGCCACGGGAGGGTCAGACCGAGCCCACCAAGAGTGATTGGACGGTGATGAGACTCCTGCTGCTGGTTCTCGTGTACCGCTGTCGCAGTTCATTTCGCAGAGTCGTGTGAGAAGGCTGCAAGAGAAAGAGGTGGATCAGGCCGAGGACGAGGACGACGACTGGGAGGATTGGGGCGGAGGGGGGGCGCACGTCCGCACCGAGAGGTGCCGCTCCGTCGCAGAATGAGCCGACCGGAGAGCCCGAGTCGCTGCGCGGCAGGGTCTACAACAAGATGGGCGAGTCGCGCCATGCCTCCTCCAGGGGAAACGTGGGCAGGAGGTCGGGACGGGGGCGGCGGGGAGGCAGGGAGGGGAAGGACGGAGGAGAAGGGGTAGGAATGAGAAGGAGGGATGTGGGAAGATGTGGGAGGAGGGAGGGCGGGAAGAGGGGGGAGGAGGAGGGGAAAGCTGGGAGGAGGGAAGGGGAAAGGAGGAGGGATGGGTGAGGAGGACGGAGATGGATGATAATGGGGAACGGGGTTGGACGCAGAGGTTTTCTCCCGATCTCCCTCTCCTCCCTTTCTTATGTTTGGTTGCATTTCGCGCTCTCTCTCTCTCTCGCTCTCTGTCTGCGTTCCCTGTGTGTCTCTCTCTCTCTCTCTTTCTCGTTCTCCCCCATCTCCACCGTATCTCAACGGCCGAGAGGCCTGTCCACACCTTCGTCGACAATCAAGCTTTCCTTGACGGTTCCAGGCGCCCTTAACTGGTGGGCTCCCGCTCGCCATACTTAGGTACACAAAGCGAGGGACAAGCCAGCATAGATGGTGGTTTAAGTTCGATCATGTCCGACTTGTTCAACAGGGGCGGTCGCCTTTCACGAGGTGCCCGCCGAGTTTATCCAGGCTGCTAAAGACCGACACAGTTCGCCGCCGGTTTGCGCAGCATGGCCGTCACCATTGGAGTCACCATCCCGCATCGCCGTGCTGGGTGCACCCAAGGCGAATTCCGAGGGACGGGCCCGCACCCTTCTATCGGCGGCGGCCTCCCGGCCCCCCCCAGAGGACGTCCATGCCGCTGTCATCCACCTGGCTGACTCAGAGGCAGTTTGGGGTGAATCTCACCCCGACGACGAAGATTACTACGATCCCTTCGGCTCCCGTGGTTCCCTCGACCACCAAGACGCTGGTCCGCCCGCTCCCCCAGGCGCGGACGGGGCCGTCGCTTCTTCTGGCGGCCAAGCGAAGCTGGCCGAATTTCGGCTTTCTGGCCCAAAGTCGTCCCGGGGTTCTCTCCGACTCTCTCGGGCTGGGCGGCGACTTGCCCAACCCAGACGACTCGCTTCCCGCGTCCACTGCCTCAGGCAGCACCACCACCCCAACGCCAGTCCCAGCTGCAAGCGCGGGCCCTCTGCCAAAGAATGGCCGAACCTGACGCCGATCCCGCAGATCGCCCCTCCAGTGCGGGAGGTCAGGCCAGGCTCGGGGCTGCCTGCCCTTCACGGGCCCCAGGGTGCCCTGCACAACACTGACGCGCAGGTTCCCTCACCCCTTGGCCCCAGTGCCCACCGCGGCCCTCCACCGGCTCGGGGGGCCTCCCTCGGATCTTACGCGAATCCGTCCCCAGGACGCGACCACTCAGGTTTGTACTGAGGTCGATCGCGAAGGTAGAACCCCTTGCCTCCTGTCAACTGCTTGCTGCCGATGTGGTCGCTTCGCCTGGCCTCGTTCAGGCGCACAAAGCCCCCTGGGTCACCCACGAAGTAGACCCTGTCAGCTTTGGTTGCCCCGTCTGCCGCTAGCCCATCGGCTACCGCTGCCGAGGCACAACGCCTCGATGCCAGCCACGCCGCCGGTCAAGGCAGGGTTCACGCCCTCGTGATGCCTCGACGCTCTCTCCAACGCCACAGCCACGCTTCCGCCGTTGCTGAGGCGGCCACCAGCGCGGTCACTAGCCGCTAGCGCCCGCGCCGCCCTGGACGTTACGATGTGCAGGCATGCCGACCTCGCGGCCGCCCTTTGCCAGCTCCTCGCTGCGCACGCGCCCGCGTGCAGTAGCCGGTCGAGCCGCGTGCCCGGCCTCTTAGTGCCCCGGCACGTTTCACGCCAAATTTTCGTCTTCACACGGCGGCCCGGCCCAGCTGGCAGCGCCTCGTCGATCCCTTTGCGCCAGAAGTACCTCGTGGTGGGGGCCCTCTCCGGGCGTGGAGGCGCCCCGCCAAGGAGTAACCCATCGCCTGGCCTCTGTCCCGCGAGCCTCCCGGCATTCGCGAGCGGCGCGCCGCTCGGAGCTTCCGTCCATCCCAAGCAGTCGAGTGCTGCGCCATGGCGCGCGTCCAGGGTCGTCCCATCTCGTCAACGGTTCCTAATGCTGCGCCCCTGCCATCAGGGCTCGGAGCACCTGTCAACGACCGCTTGTCCGCCAGGCGCCGCCCGCGGTCACCGCGCGAATCTGAGCTCTCTCGCTCTATATATCGCTCTCTCTCTCTATCCTTTTCTTCATATTGTTACATACGTGAATACAGTTTGTATGCTTATGTGTAGCGCAGGTGCGTGTATGGATGCATGTATCTGAATTCATGTATCGAAGACGCCTGCGGCGAGTCACCGCCGCCCTCTGCCTTTTTGGAAGCGCCTATGTGGCCGAACGTTGAGGCCAGACCTGCCAAGCTATCGGACCATGTGTTCCCCGAATCGGTTTGGAAAGCCTTCGGGAAACACGTGGGCATCTTGAAGGTCATCTTGGCCGCCTGGAGGCCATTTGGACCCTTTCGGGCCTTCTTGGAGGACGTCTTGGAGGGCTCTTGGGCCGTCTTGGAGGCCATCTTGGGCGTCTTGGAGGCCTCTTGGGCCGTCTTGGGTGCCTCTTGGGGCCGTCTTGGGCCTCTTGGGCGATCTTTGGGGGCACTTGGGCCGTCTCGGGCCGTCGGAAGGCCGAACAAAAATCAGATGCCACAATCCTTCAAAAACCCATGGGAAATAAATGATTGGGGCATTTTCGGGCCGTCCTGGCGGCCCTCTTGGAGGCCTCTTGGGCCGTCATGGGCCAGCTTCGAGCCAACTTCGGCCATCTTGGTGGGCTCCTGGCCCGTCTGACGCCGTCGGAAGCCGTTTGGGGGGCCTTTCTGGGCCGACTTGGGGTCCTCTTGGGGTGCTCCAGGGCCGTCTTAGAGGCCATCTTGGGCGTCTTGGAGGCGTCTTGGGTTGTCTTTGTGCCCTCTTGGGGCCGTCTTGGGGGCCTCTTGGGCAGTCCTGAGGCCATCTTGGAGGCCTCTTTGGCGCTGTGGGGATGATATTTGGGGCCTCTTGGGCCGTCTTGGGTCGTCGGAAAGCCGAGAAGAAGCGAATGCCAAAATCCTTCAAACATCTAAGGACACTCAATCAGTTTGGCCTCTTCGGGCCGTCTTGGAGGCCTCTCGGGAGGCCTCTCTTCGGGCCTCTCTTTTGGCTTCCCTGGAGGACCTCTCGGAGGCCTCTTGGGCCGTCTTGGAGGCCTCTGGGGGGCCTCTTGGGCCGTCTTGGGGCGTCTTGGACCGTCTTGGAGGCCGTCTTGGACCATCTTGGGCGAACTTGGAGGCCATCTTGGACCATCTTGGAGGCCATCTTGGGCCAACGTGGCCATCTTGACGCCATCTTGAGCCGTCTTAGAGGATTTTTTCCGCCATTGAGGTTCTTTCCGGGTGGCCGGCGGGACGGACCGAAGCCCCAGGGGGGGTTCTTTAGGAAAAAGAATCAAAACCAAAACCGAGATGGTTTAGCACGTCAGGCACCACTGCGATGAATCGACAGGGGGCATCCCTGCGATGAATCGACATGGGGCGGCGGATCTAAGACGCCTACGGCGAATCATGGGCCACTTGGGCCGTCATGGGGCCCTCTTGGAGGCCTCTTGGGCCGTCTTGGAGGCCTCTGGGGGGCCTCTTGGGCCGTCTTGGGCCGTCTTGGACTCTTGGGCCGTCTTGGAGGCCGTCTTGGACCATCTTGGGCGGACTTGGAGGCCATCTTGGGCCATCTTCGCGATCTGTTGAGAATGTCCCGAGCGAAACGGCAGTTTTTGGCGACGACGGAGGCACGACGGATGCGTTTTGGGGAGTTTCCGGGTGGCCGGCGGGACGGACCGAAGCCCCAGGGGGAGCTTTTGGGGAAAAAGAACCAAAACCAAAACTGTAATAGTCTAGTACGCCAGGCACCCTTTTGAGAAATCGAAAGGGGGCGGCGGATGGAAGACGCCCCCGCCCCCTGCCTTTTTGGAAGCGCCTATGTGACCGAATGTTGAGGCCAGACCTGCCAAGCTATCGGACCATGTGTTTCCCGAATCGGTTTAGAAAGCCTTCGGGGAACACGTGGGCATCTTGAAGGTCATCTTGGCCGTCTGGAGGCCATTTGGACCCTTTCGGGCCTTCTTGGAGGACGTCTTCGAGGGCTCCAGGGCCGTCTTAGAGGCCATCTTGGGTGGAGGCCATCTTGGGCGTGTTGGAGGCCTCTTGGGTCGTCTTGGGGCCCTCTTGGGCCATCTTGGAGGCCACTTGGGCCGTCTTGAGCCGTCGGAATGCCGAGAAGAAGCAAATTCCCAAATCCTTCAAACACCGAGGGAAAATCAATGATTTTGGCCTCTTCGGGCCCTCCTGGAGGAACTCTCGGAGGCCTCTTGGGCCGTCTTGGAGGCCTCTGGGGGGGCCTCTTGGGCCGTCTTGGGCCGTCTTGGACTCTCTCCGGCCGTCTTGGACCATCTTGGGCGGACTTGGAGGCCATCTTAGGCAATCTTCGCGATTTGTTGAGGACCCGGGATCTTTTGTATGTGGATGACACATTCTTAGTATTTCGACTTCGAGCGAATCTTCAGGCTCTGCTTAACGTCATCGTGGAACAAGGGCGTAACTATGGTTTGGAACTCCATTGGTGCAGAACGGTGCAAACGCAGATTTCGATACGCGCACCAGTTACGATGCCATATGGAAGCGATGTTAGAGCCGTGCGCGCCGCAGTGTCCTTGGGGGGCTTGGTCACGCGTGATGGCAAAGCCACGCCAGGACGGTCCAGCTGGTTGGGGGAAGCAGTGTAAACGTCAAAGCACCTTGACAAATGGTGGCCGCACACTTCAATTTGATGGAAACGAAATCACAAGGTCTACGACAACGTTGTTTTGAGCAAGCTCTTGTAATCTTTCCATTCTCGATGGCTGCTCAAGGCTGGTCGCGCCCGTCTGGACGCTTTGCACTGCAGGATTATGGGGCGTATTTTAGGCAGGCTTTCGGCATACATATATATATATATATACATTTGGTGAGTAACGCGAGCGTGTTGCAGAACGCCTCAGCGCTACCGTCACCGCAGATGTTTCCTTCCAGCCTAAAGAAGCTGTGCAGTAATATTGCTGGCCATGCATCATATTCACGTGTACAGCGTTTACTTTTGATGCATGCGGGTCTCTGAGAGATTGGTCTGCGCGCCGCATGAGGGGCTGACCCTGGCAGCAGTGGACGTCGTCAGTGCATAAGTTTGCACAACCATCCTAGATTACTTGCGCAGCCACAACGCTACGTGCATTATTGCGTTCCTCATTGTTTCCCTTCTTCCTCTGTGTGTAATCATAACTTTCCTGGTGGTTGCCGCTGCTGCAGCTCATTGTGCCCACGCGTCCCTCTGGGCGTTCGTCTGTGGTGGTAGTGGTGGTGGTTTTGGGCCTCCCGTGTACTGTTAGAGGCCGTTGAAGTCTTTTCCGGCTCGTGGCGCCTTCCGGACAATTCGGGATCATTTTTGGGCCGGAGAAGCCGCTCGGAGGCGGAATGGCGATTCGGAAACCATCCATGGAGCACGCCCGGCTCCTTTGACGATTGTGGCGTCTCGGGGGCATTTTTACGGAGGGGGTCCGTGGTCACCTCGGGCTGTCTTGTGGCGGTTTTGTGGGCGTTGAGAATGCTGGAGGCCGTATTTATCCGAGTTGGGTCGTCGCTCACCATCTTGCAGGCCAATATTGGGCTGTGTCGGGTCATCCCATGTTGGTGTTGTCTTGGGTGTATTGTGTTTTGTTTGAGGACACGAGTCCGAACGTGGGGCGGGTTTGGGGGCCACACGGCTGGCAGGAGGAAGAGGTGGTGGTGGTGGAGCAGGAGGACCGCGCAGGAAGGGACTCGATAATGGGGTTTCTTCTTCATATCTCTGGCAAGAGGTCTTCCCCTCACCAGGCGACCTGGTGCAGTACGAGAAGCCCAAGGAGCTCGAGGAGCTGAAGGAGAAGAAGAAAAGGAAACAGGAGGAGCGAGCCAAGGCCTGCCAGCGCCCGTCAAAGGCATGACAATAGTTCATGCCCTCCTCTCATCCCTCCGCCCCCCCTCAGGATCTCTTTCCTCCTGCTCTATGTTGCCCCCTTTCTTTCCTTTCCGCTTTCATACCGTCCATTCCTTCCCTTCTCCCCCATTCTCGTCCGCAGGCAACACGCGAACACGCGAGGGAGAACATGGCACGGTAGTGGAGCAGTCAAGCACACATCGGGAACGAGAGGCCAGCATATGGTTGAATGTTTGGCGTAGCAGTTGTGGATGTGCGAATATATTCCCGCCTTTCTTTTTAATGCGATCGGGCACGAGCCCCTGCTCTGAGTGTGGGCACCAGCCTTGGGGGCCCTTCGAACGGGCGCGGGCCCGTAGTAGCAGGCTGGGCATCGACCCGCGAGTCTTGTGTCGGTTAGCTCCACACGCCCTCAGCTAGTTTTATTTCCCCTTGCGCAGTTCCCTGCAGACGTAAGGGAGAATTGAGTCATACGACCAAGGTGTGCGGCTATGAGACATCCACGAACAGGTCTCTGGCCAACCGTCCTTGCCTCGCCTCGGTGCGGAACTGCGGCGAAACGTTCACCCTGGTGTGATTGATTTGACCCCCTGCGCGACTTGCGTGAGGACCCTGGCTGACGGAGGAATGGTAGTATTCGTTATCATCCCCATCCCCCTTTGCTCCACCTGTTTCCATCACCTGTCTTTTCTCCCCCTCTCTCTTCCCATCCTTGTCTCCCCCCTCTTCCCTCCACAAGTTCACATTATTCATGCTACTCTCCGCTCTCACCTGGCACTGTCCGGACAGTCCCCCGTCCTCTCCGCGTATCGCTTTTCCTGAACGGGTTGGGGCCCAGGTTTATCCCAACCATCTTGTGGTGTTGGGTCCTCGTTTTGAAGAGACAGCGGCCCGCGTCACTCCCCTCCTCTCCTCTTCCCCCTCTTCACCCCTCCCTACGATTCACCCACCTAGTACAGCGCTTCGTAGCCCCATAGGGAGCTCCACCGAAGGTCCCAGTGGCGCAGCCCGCATGCGTCACGCACACCCATTTCGGCACACCACTCACACGTTTCGTGGCCCCACAGGGAGCTCCACCGAAGGTCCCAGTGGCGCAGCCCGCATGTGTCACGCACACCCATTTCGGCACACCACTCACACGTTTCGTGGCCCCACAGGGAGCTCCACCGAAGGTCCCAGTGGCGCAGCTCGCATGCGTCACGCACACCCATTTCGGCACACCACTCACACGTTTCGTGGCCCCATAGGGAGCTCCACCGAAGGTCCCAGTGGCGCAGCTCGCATGCGTCACGCACGCCCATTTCGGCACACCCCTCACACGCTTCGTGGCCCCACAGGGAGCTCCACCGAAGGCCCCACCGCCCGCGTGCGTCCGCCACAGCCATGTCGACGCACGCCCCTCACGTTTCGTGGCCCCATAGCGAGCTCCACAGAATGCCACAGCGCCGCCGACCGCATCCGCCCGCCACACCACTTTCGGCACAGCATTCACACGTATCGTGGCCCCATAGGGAGTTCCACCGAATGCCCCAGCCAACGCCCGCATGCGTCCGCCTCACAGATTTCGGCACACCCCTCACACGTTTCGCGGCCCCACATGGAGCTCCACTGAATACGGTATTCACAATTGTGGTTCGCACAGTTGCTTATGGTCGGGTCTTTCGCCAGGCTAATTTAAATAGGTGTACCCCCGGAATCGATTTGAGACGGGCCTGCAACAAACACGAAAGTGGAACACATGGGTTTCGCGCGTGCCCGCGCGAGGAAACTGCACCTCCAAGTTGGACCTCCGTTGCCTATTTAACGGGGTCCGCAGACCCCCGCTTTCCCTCGTAAAAAAGAGGATGCGGAGCGTTTTGCGCAGAACCTTTTAACATAACAGAAAGTATGGGGACCCTAATATCGTCGACGGGCCGTTGTAAAAGCATAGGGAAGTTGACCTTTTGCGTGCCCGCTCGAGGATGGCGCGTCCCGCGCGCAGTAATTTTGAGGATTTGCAGAAGGAAGGGTTGCCTTTTTGCGTGCCCGCTCGAGGATAGCGCATCCTGCGTGCCGAATGTCTGAGGATGTCCCTGGCGAAGCGCTTGTCTTGCAGCGCTTGAAAGGCTTGGGCGCCCCAGGGTGCCCATGTAGTTCTGGGAGTGCGGTCGGACCGTCATTTACAAAGGATCGTGGCCTTGGGAGCGCGGATGCCGTGTAATTTGCATAGGATCCTGGCCTTGGAAGCGCGTACGCAGCGTAATTGATGAGGGATCCTGGCCTTGGAGGCGCGAACCCAGGGTAATATATGAGGGATCGTGGCCCTGGGAGCGCGGACACTGCGTAATTCACGTGGGAGCGCGGCCCTGGGAGCGCGGACGCAGCGTAGTTTACAAGGGATCGTTGCCCAGGGAGAGCGGTCGCAGCGTAATTCACAAGGGATCGTGGCCCTGGGAGCGCGGACGCAGCGTAATCTAGTGAGAGCGGACGCAGCGTAATTCAAAAGGGATCCTGGCCTGGGGGGGGCCGACACAGCGTAATTTATTGGGGAACGTGGCCCTGGAAGCGCGGTCACAGCGTAATTCACGAGGGAGCGTAACCACGAGGGATCGTGGCCCAGGGAGGACGGACGCAACGTAATTTACGATGGATCGTGGCCCTGGGAGCGCGGACGCAGCGCAATTCAAGAGGGATCCTGGCCCTAGATCAGGGACGTCCCGCGGTACGTTCCCTGAGGCGTTCCTTGGCACGTTCCCTGGCGCTTCGCCTGGCGCGTCCCCTGACACGTCCCGTGGCGCGTCCCGTGGCGAGTCCCCCTGGCACGTCGCGCGGCGCGTCCCTTGGCAAGTCCGTGGCACGTCCATTGGCACGTTCCGTAGCGCGTCCCTTTGGCACGTCCTGCGGTACGTCCCCATGGCACGTCCCCTGGCACGTCCCTTGTGACGTTCCTCGGCGCGTCCCCCTGGCATGTCCCCCAGGCATCGCTCAGTTGCATATGCAATTGAGGTTCTTAAGAAAACGGTTCCATGCCTCGCAGTTCTCAATTATTTTCCATGTTCGTTGGTCGATCATGTTTTTATACGGGATTTCATTATTTGTTGTTTCCTGTGTGTGTGTTTCCAAAACAGGGCATCGGCCCAGGGTTCTCTTTTAGCTGGTGAACGCAATGCCCAGCCTCGACTTGCGTAGGACCGGCGAGACCATTTTGACATCAATAACGAGGTCGCGTAGGACTGGCGAATTAAACAGTTGAGGATGTCCCGAGCGAAACGATTTTGGTGTATCCCGATCGACGAAACACATGTTCAAAGTACACATGTCGTTCGTTGCGCATGTCTCGGGCGAACAAGAAGTTGTTGAGGATATCTCGAGCGAAACGTTTCTTTTGTATTATATAGTGTTCCTCTCCTGGGGACAAGAATTCAGAGGATGTCTCACGTGACATGCTTGTTTTCACGTGTGCAGGTCGCCCATGCGGATGTCTAGCATGAGGACGTATTGAGGAAGTCTCGACCGAGACGCTTGTTTTCACGCGTCCAGGTCGCCCAGGGAGATGCCTAGCATGAAGATGTCTTGAGGCTGTCTCGAGCGAGACGCTTGGTTTCACGTGTGCAGGTCGCCCAGGCGGATGTCTAGCATGAGGAGGTGTTGAGAACGTCCCGAGCGAAACGCTTGTTCTCGTTTTCTTCCGCTCTGGCGCGCATGGGACTCATGTGGCTTCAAGTCTGTTCCGCCCTGGGGTGAAAGAGACCCACGTGCTTTCACGCGTGTTCCGCCCTGGCGCAAACGGGACCTACGCGTTTTCACATTTGTTCCGCTCTCGGGGGAAAGGGACCCTTGTGTTTTCACACTTGTCCCGCTCTGGCGCGAAAGGTGCCCACGTGGTTTCACATTTCTGCCGCCTTGGGGCGAAAGGGACCCACGTACTTCACGTTTGCTCCGCTCTGGGTCGAAAGGGCCCCCCCGTGTTTTCACGCTTGTTCCAGTTCACCCAGGGAGATCTCTAACATGAGGATGGGTTGGGGATATCTCGAGCGAAACGGTTGTTTTCACGTGTCCAGGTCGCCCATGCAAATTACTAACATGAGAATGTGTTGGGGATGTCTAGAGCGAAACGCTCGAGCGAGGGCTTCGCGTGCAGCGAACGTCCCCCTCTACAGGATTTACTGATGATGCTTTCCGCGAAACGCTAGTTTCGCATTGTTTGAGGAGGTGTCGTGCGGGGGCCTTGTCGTCGTCTGGGTGCGTTTCATTTCGGTTCGGATTCGCCCCCCGATTGGTTCGTCCCACTTCGGAACTGAAACAGATCTTGTGGTCGGGCTGGTTGAACGCCCCGCATGTTACGACTGCAGCCAGATTTGCGCGAACCATGCGCGTAGGCAGCTTGAGCTTAAAATCCAGATCAGTTCGGACAGGATTCGGGCGCCACGGATGGTTTAATCCACAACGCAACAGAGGACAGCACAGTTCAACACAGCACGACGCAGCACAGTGCAGCACCGCACGCATCAATAACACATTACGCCAAATCGACTCTCGACTTCCACCTCCACCAATCAACCACCACCCTCCACCAGCACAACATTCAGACCTCCAACCTCTCACATTTGAGTTCCCACTTCCCCCACCAATCGACCTCTAGCTGATCTCTTGGGTGTGTCACAGAGCGCGTGTGGGCCTTCGATCGCACGTGGTGATCTGTTTCTTGAGTGGTACCTGACGGATGTGTCACAGAATTCATGAGAACATCAGTGCTCCCACACCCATGTGCAGTGGATTGGAGGTCAGAGGAGTTCAACTCGAACGTGTTTTGCTATGAGTTCGAGATCACAGAACGGACGATGAAACCCACGGGTTTCTCCGACAGTCTCATACCACACGCACTACGATTTCAACGAGACGACGCGGCTACATCATTAGAAAACGGATGAGTGGGGACTGTCGGGAAATCAGCTCCTGAAGTACGCATTGTCCTGAGTAGACCCCCGACGCACGCAGCTTCTCATGCGAGGCCATGGCCTCACCCGCCTCGCCCTTAAGGGGCCTGGGCGCGTGCCCGCACAGGCGTTCCGTTCCGTTCCTGGCACCTCGGAGTGCGGCTCCCTCGCCAGGCGACGCCATGCCGTTTCAGGATGGTGAACCGAAGCGTGTTCGTTTTGGTTTGTTTTGTCTCGCTTCGATTCGGGTCGGTGTTGTTTTCGTCTCGATCCGTACTATCGTTTCGGTTCGTCTTGTTGCAGTTCGTGTCGTTTTGGTTCGCCGAGCTTCGGCCCGTCCACTCTCGGTGCGTTTCGCGTCGGTTCGGAGTCGCCCCCTCTTGGCTCGTCCCGTTGCGAAACTGAATCAAATCTCGAGCTCGAGTTGGTCGAGCGCCCCTCGCGGTTCGATTGCGACCAGCTCGAGATATGCGTCCAGACAGCTCGAACTTAATATCCAGATCAGTTCGGTCAGGATTATGATGCCAAGAACGACCTGTTCCACAACGCTGTGAGCACAGCACAGTTCATCGCGGCATGGCACATTTCAATCATCACAGCACAGCGCAACATCTCCCCTCGGTACACCACCAGCGTTTTCTTGAGCATTACAATTGTTTGGAATCTCGAACTCGATCAATATCCGTGTTCCACATTTCTGTATTTCTTTCTGGGTTCGTGGGTCGATCATGTTTCAATCTAGTCGTTTTTGGTTCTTCCACAATGCTGCTTCCGCTTCAACGCCGCCCTCATTTCCGCGATTCGGTCATTCAAAATCGTGCTCCCACTGGCGCTGGCCTCGTTCCCGCGCCTCTGGACGACATTTGGCTTTCGAAAGATCCCGCGTCGGGCAGGCACGCTTGCGGAGGACATGGCGCCGGCATTCTGGACAGGCCCTGTCCTCTCGTAGACGGGCCACTTTCCCTCCAAGTCATTTGGTGCCATGCCACGGCATGCAATGCGATGCTATTCGATGCCATGATTTACGTTGCAATGCTTTGTGATGCCATGCTTCACTTCGCAATGCCACGCCATGCTATGACATGTGATGCTCTGCCGTGCTCTTCTACGTCATGTGTTTCCATCGACCGCGTACCCTCTTGGGATCATTGCCCTGCTCGACATCCGACTGTGCGAATACATAGGAGATCTACGCTATGGTAAGGGATGGGAGGGAGGGGTAGGACGTCAGATGTGACGATAGCGCACCTAGCTTGCCCTTCCCTCCCTCCCTCCCTTCTCTCAAAAGCCCAAGTGCATGGCTTCTGAGAGTAACATCATCGGCAGTCGGCAAGGGTGCGATCATCATCATTAGAATTCATTTGAGAATGTTCAGTGGTTTGCATCAGAGAGCCTTGTTTGGGGTTCTTCCCAGGTCGTATTCAGGCCATCTTGTGGGCCTCTGGGCCGTCTTGGGGCCATCGTGGGACGTCTTGGAGCATCATGGGGCGTCTAGCATCCATCTGGTACAATGTGAGCACGTGTGGGAACACTTCTTGACCAGATGGGTCCCCCGAGCCCCCTGACTTGGACTCCCCCAAGGCTACCTGACCGGGACTCTCGAGGGAGGGATTTGGTGAAGGGCATCAATCTCACGCGCCAGGACATCCCAAGTGATCGCCGATCTGATGTTCATTGGTGGTGGCGATCATCCAGAGGAGGGTTCGTAATCGCTTCTTGCGGTTAATTAGACCTTGAAATGCCAGGTCGAGTTGACATGCATGTAGTTGGAAGCCAGGTTCCTGACACCAATTGTCCTAATCTGAGTCGTAGACACCGTTGGGATTGACACCATCATCCAGAAGTTTTTCAACAAAAGGGAGGGACAGATGATTCTGCTGGCAGGGACGTTGTGAACCCCTATTGCCGCTGCGCGTCCTGAGCAGGCGGGCGAGTCCGTCGTGCAGAAGAAGGCGAAGATGGACATCCTGAAGGGCGAGACTGTGCTGAGCACGGACTTTTGCGCCCCTCGACTTGAATTTCCCGTGCCGTTGGTGTTGCCGCAGCCGTCGTCGATACCGCCGCCGTTGTCCGCCGGCGTCGACGTCAACGGATTCGTGCGCCTCTCCTCGCTTTGCACTTCCCTTGCCATTGATGTCGCCTCCGTCTGATCTGTCCCTCCCCCTTCTCCCTGCCGCTTCCCCTCCCTCGTCTTTCCCTCCATCCTCCCTTCCACCTTCCCCCTCCCTGCTCCCCCTCCCATCCGATTTCCTCGTCCTCCACCTTTTCCTTCCTTCCCTCCACTTTCTCCCTTCCACAATTACACAATATGAAAATACTCTCCCACTTCCCCTAATGGCGTCCCGAAGATGGCCGACGCCCCCCCGCGCACTGTTTTTTTACACACAGGATTCCCGGGAAACGGGTTTTCGCCTGCGTTTTTTCCAACATGCTGCTCTCGCTGCGGCGCCGGCCTCATTTCTGCTCCCGAATCGTTCCGAATCGTGCTCCCGCTGCAGCGTGGGCCTCATTTTCGGATCGGTGTTTGGCCTCCGTCGTTCAGGATGGCGTTCTCGCCCCAGCGCGGGCCTCTTTCTCGCGCGCCCATCCGCCCGCCACCACCGCGCGCCACCACCACCACCACCACCACCACCACCACCACCACCACCACCACCACCACCACCACCACCACCACCACCACCACAGCACCACCACCACCAGCACCCACCACCACCACCACCACCACCACCACCACCACCACCACCACCACCACACAACCACGCACACACGCACGCACGCACGCACGTGCACCACCACCCACTACGCACGCGCGCGCGGAGCCACAGGTCCGCTACGACACGCGTCCGCGGATAGAGAAAATCAGCGCCATGGTAAGGGATGGGAGGGAGGGGTAGGACGTCAGATATGACGCGAGCGCACCTAGCTTGTCCTCTCCCTTCCCCCTCCACCCCACTTTTTCGCTCCCACCACAAAATAGTGGCACCCTGCGTGTCACCATACCCTGAAGACCTCCGTCTTGCGCGCGATGCCTCTCCCTCCCCCTCTCCTCCCCCCGTGCCCCTCACTCCCAATCCCTCTCCATCCCCCCAACTCTCTCGCCTCGCCAGAGTCGTCCGTCTGCCCCCTCCCCGCCCCTTAGTCCCAGGAAGGAGTGGGGATCGGGACAGGGGGATCGGGTAGTGGGGAGGAGGAGGATTACGGAGGATGATTGCGGAGGAGGAGGAGGAGGAGGAATGACCTTCGGCACGTCCCGCCAGTGTGCCAGGGTTGTGGGTCTGAGGCTTCGTGGACATTCGTTGGGATCTCGTGTGAGGCCTCTCGGGGGCCTCTTGGAGACAGTTTCGATGCACTGGGGGGGCCCGTTTGGGGGCCTCTTGTGGGCCTCTTGGGGCTGCTCGGGGGCCGCTCGGGCGCCTCTTTGGGCCTCCTGGGTCTCTGTTGAGGCGGACGGTTAGAATGTTCGTTCGTGGTCCCCCTCTTGGGGCCATGTTTGGGCCCTGTTGGGCCGTCTTGGGCGCCTCTTAGGCCGTCTTGGAGCCCTATTAGGCCGTTTTGGGAACCTCCTGGGGGACCGTTTGGGGTGTCCGGTGGCAATGTGTGGGGCTTCTTGGGTCGTCTTTTGGAGGCGTCTTGGAGGCACCTTTGGCCGTCAGGGAGCCATCTTGGGCGTCCACTGGAAGCACGTTGTGCGCATGCTACAAGCAATTGGCACGTGCCAATTCTATCATACCGAGCGTGCACCTGGCATGGTACGCTTCAAGTAGTACCAGCCTGGAGCCATACGAGGCTTACCGATTGTATATTTCAAGTGGTACTGGCAACGTGCCACTTGAGGCATGTCGTCTGCGTGCCTCTAGCGGTACCAATGAACTACCACTGGCAGCATGCCGCTTGCATGTCCCAAGTGGTACCAGGCATGTATTTGGTTGGTTGATAAGCCTCTTGGGCGTCGTGGTAGGACTTTATCAGGGGCATGTTGTAAGCAGTTCTGAAGCTTCTTAGGCGCCGTTTGAGGCGTATTGGGCCTCTTCTGGGTTTCTTCGAACGGTCCTGGGGCTCATTTGAGATTTCCTGGTGGCTTCTTCAGGTTCTTGGTGGTTTCTGGGGGCCTTCTGGCCTCTGCTCGGGGCAGGAGGCTTGAATTTTCAGTTCATGGTCCCTCTCTCGGGCCTCTCTGGACCGTCTTGGATGCCTCTTATGCCGTCCTGGAAGCCTCTCGGGCCGTCTTGGAATCTCTTGGGCTTTCTTGCAGTCCTCTTGAAGGCCAACCTGGCCGTCGTGGGGCAATCTCGGGTGTCTCAGCTGTTTTGGAGCGACGGGAAACCGAAAAGGAGTAAACACCAGAAAAAACAATGTTGTTCACCACCCGTGACGATCCAAGCCTTGGGCCATTGTCTGACATTGCAGTCGCGACTGAACAGTGGTCTCTCGCATGGTCTCTGGTATGGTTCTCCGCGTATAGTCTCTTGTATGAGATATCCCGTATTGTCTCCCGCATGGTCTTTTTCGTCGTGTTTCGTCTGTTTTCCCGTATGGAGTCCCGTCTGGCCTTTTTCATTGTCTCCCGTATGGTTTCCCCTGCAAGATCTTTTGTATGGTCTCCCGGATGGTGTTGCTGGTATGGTCTTCTCGCATAGCTTCCCGTATTGTCTCCCGATTGGTCTCCCGTATCGTCTCCCGCATGGTCTCCAGTATGGTGTCCCGCATGGATTCTCGTTCCGTGTCCCTTACGGTTGGTCGCATGGTTCCCCGTATGGTCCCTTGTACGGTTTCCCGCAAGGCTTTTTGTATGGTCTCTGGTATGGTCTCCCGCATTGTCTCCCGCAGGGCAACCCGTATGGTGTCCCGTATGGTTTTCCGTATGGGTCTCCCGTATGGGCACCCGTGTTTCGTATGGTCTCCCGTTTTGTTTCCCGTTTGGTTTTTCGCATGCCGTGGCCTAGCGGTTGTCTCCCGCATGGTATTCTTCATGTATCTCACTCGCGATCGAACCATGCACATGTAATTGTATTCGTTATCTACAGAGATCTCGGCAGGTGAGTATTCTCATTGTTTTCTGCCGCCGACGGTGCACTGTTTAACAGAGACCGTGGCATCGGAAGCGAGGATGCATCGTTTTTGTGGAGGATCGTGGCCTCGATATTGCGGGGCTATTTTTTGTTACGATCGATCGTGGTTTCGAGAGCTCGGAACCAGTTCTGTTACAAGGGATGGGGGGCGATTCCTGCAGGTTGTTGTGGTGCATGGGGTCGGCGGGGGTTCTCTTAAAAGATTTACAGACCATACCAGACAGCAGGCAGCCCTTGGCAATCGACCACCCCTCAATGTGTCAGGGGGCGCGGTGGTGAATCGTGATGGTGTTGTTGATGTTGGTGATGATGATGATTATAATGATGCTACTGGTGCGGAGTATGAGGAGGAGGATACGGAGGATGAGGAGGAGTATTCTCGGAAGGACGTGACGGAGATGCAGATCTACCGGCCTCGTACCCAGCAGACGAAGGCCGTCTACGAGCAGTTGTTGAATCGCCTTCAGCAGCCTCTCGGCGACCAGGCTCGCTCCATGCACCTCTGAGATGGGAGAGAGGCTGGGCCAAGCCAGGTGCTCTCGCGCCACATCTGACCTCCTACCCCCCTGCCAATCACTTCCCATTGCGCTGAGTTCGTCTCTATCAGCTGGCGCGTGCCATAGCGGACCCGGAGTTTCCAAAAGGATCTCACCGTGCCATGCTCGATTGGGAAAGGGGAGTTGCGTACATTGGAACAGGAGGTGGTGGATGAGCGGGAGGATGGGCAGGAGGCAATTGAAAAGAGAATGAGGAAGGAGAAAAAATGGGAGGATCAGCAGCAGCAGGAGTTGGAGTGGGAGAAGGGGCATGAGCAGGATGACCAGGGGAACGCGGGGGAGGGGAAAGGAGCGGGGCGACAACGACGAGGAAGCAATCGGATCCAGAAAAGTGGCCCGCGCTGGAACGAGAGCGCAATTCTGAACGACGGGAGCAAAACACAGATCCTAAGATGAGGCCCACACTGCAGCGGACGCATCGTTTCGAGACACTGAAATAGGAGATATCAAACAGTGAACCTTGTTGGCGAACAGCAACACAGAACGCGGAGGGGGTCGGGCGATTCCCTGGCCATCTTCACGGGAGCGAGGAGCGTAATATCCATCTTGTGTAGTATGGGAGGTTGGAGGTGGGAGGTGGTGCGTAATAGTCATAGTGTGCAGTAAGGGAGGCATGACATGGCGTTCAGTTTGTTCGCTTACGATCTTGCATGAAATAGGCAGAGGCAGTCGTGGGTTTGAGGGTAGGGTTGCAAGGGCTGTAGAGGGACCATCTGCGGGTCTCTAGGCGGCCTCCAATGGGCTTTGGGGGAATCTGGGGGCTCTTGGAACCGTCTTCGTTGACCAGGATCGGTTTTGAGCACTCGGACCCTCTGAGGCCACGCCGTGCGCAAGACACAACTACATGTATTCAAATGAAGGGTTGGCTTCCTGGAGGTGCAGGCGACATCCCGAGAGGGCCCGAGAGAACTGGCCCATCGAGTGTTCTAGCGTCTGGCACGCAGTATTCCGAAGGGTTCGAGCCGTGGGCCCAGTGGGGCACTCCACCACGTGCTCATGGCACGGTGGCGGATGCGAAGTACATGAAATTATCTTTGCTCTGCGCAAGGCGCATCGCGCATTCTCCCGAAGAAAGAGAACAAGGAGGGAAGGAGGAGAAGAAGGAGGAGAAGGAGGAGGAGGAGGAGAGGAGAGGAAACATAAGGGGGAGAACGATGAGGAGCATCAGGATGAGAAGGGAGTGAGGAGGTGTAATGAATGAGGGGGGGCGAGGAGGAGGAGGCGGAGGAGGAGGAGGAGGAGGGACGAGAGAGAGGAACATTATCTGGGAGCGGGAGGACGAGGAGGAGGAGGAGGAGGAGAAGGACAAGGAGGAGGAGGGTGAGGAGGAGTAGGGAGTAGGGAGGAGGGGGGAGGGAGGAGGGAGGAGGAAGGAATGAGGAGGAGGAGGACGAGAGGGAGGAGGTGGGAGAGCAACAGGGAAGTGGAGACGGGTTACGTTGACGCTGTTCTGGATACAGTTGATGATGAAATGAGATGGGATGGAGGAGGATGATCGGGTATATAAATGGAGGCTGAAGGGGAGCAGGAAGAGGCTCAGGACAGCAAACAATGATGACTGCTTCGATGAGAGGGTGAACAGTCACGACTTGTTCTGTACCCTCACCAGCCCGTCCATAAACGATTTCGCGCGAGTTGTCGTTGGAATCTAGATTGAAGCCAAGAGGGGGGGATACTGGTCGAACCATCGGAGGGATCAGCCCGCGTTGCCCTCCTAGCTCTCATGGAGTGCCTTTTGGTTGGTAGAGCTCGGAGCTCTCTTGGAACCCCTTCCTGGGTCTTTCGTCTTGGGACCCTTCTGGGCCCCTTTGGGAACTGATTTTCGAGGCCACCTGAAGGCCTCGTATGCCAGTCGGGATGTTTTGCTTGGGCCTCTCGGAAACGCTCTTGGCAAGCTCAGTGTCAGTTGGAGAGGTATCTGGGCCGTATGGGAGCATGTTGGAACCACGCTGGAGGCAGTATTGGGGCATTTTGCCAGAGCTTGGAGGCAACATTGAGCCACCCGGGGGTATCTGGGAACCATCTCTAGTGATATTTCGGACGCTCCAGTCTCATCCCGGGGGGGTGGGGGGCGTCTAGTCCCAGGGAACGGGGTACGGGAATGGGTCAAGCCACCCACCCGCCCTCCCAGCCCCCCCGAGCCTGAGCATGTTCAGCGGTCGTCTTCAAATAGGCCAAGAGCGCCACGCGCACCAGGCACACCTGGGGCCCAAGCGTGCCAGGCACGCTTGGTGCGCCAGATGCGCCACGTGCTCCGAGTGCGCCAGGTGTGCCGCACACTCCAGCCTCGACAGGTGCGCCACGCTCGGGGCACGTGCAGAGTGCGTCAGGTGCGCCTGCGCACGTGACAGCACACATCGGGAAACATGTCGGCCCCCACCATCCTTGTCCAAAACAAATGTCCATCATTGTGCCTGGTGGGCCTGCGCACAGCAGGCCACGCGCCACCGCCCCCCGCCGTCCCTGCCAAAAATCACTTGACAGTGATCGCGGGGCGGCCGCGCATGATCCAGATTTAGCCGCGGGGTGCATTTGTATTGTGTTGTTCCCAACCATCCTGTGGTGTTGGGTCCTCGTTTTGAAGAGACGGTGCCCCGCGTTCCTCTCCTTCCTCCTCTCCTCCCTCCTCCCCCTCCTTGCCTCTGCTCTCGGCACACCTCTCACGCGTTTCGTAGCCCCATAGGGAGCTCCACCGAAGGCCCCAGTGGGGGTGTTCGCATGCGGTTCCCCCACCCAGGGCAGCGTTTCGTGGCCCCATAGGGAGCTCCACCGAAGGCCCCAGTGGGGGTGTTCGCATGCGGTTCCCCCACCCAGGGCAGCGTTTCGTAGCCCCATAGGGAGCTCCACCGAAGGCCCCAGTGGGGGTGTTCGCATGCGGTTCCCCCACCCAGGGCAGCGTTTCGTGGCCCCATAGGGAGCTCCACCGAAGGCCCCAGTGGGGGTGTTCGCATGCGGTTCCCCCACCCAGGGCAGCGTTTCGTAGCCCCATAGGGAGCTCCACCGAAGGCCCCAGTGGGGGTGTTCGCATGCGGTTCCCCCACCCAGGGCAGCGTTTCGTGGCCCCATAGGGAGCTCCACCGAAGGCCCCAGTGGGGGTGTTCGCATGCGGTTCCCCCACCCAGGGCAGCGTTTCGTAGCCCCATAGGGAGCTCCACCGAAGGCCCCAGTGGGGGTGTTCGCATGCGGTTCCCCCACCCAGGGCAGCGTTTCGTAGCCCCATAGGGAGCTCCACCGAAGGCCCCAGTGGGGGTGTTCGCATGCGGTTCCCCCACCCAGGGCAGCGTTTCGTGGCCCCATAGGGAGCTCCACCGAAGGCCCCAGTGGGGGTGTTCGCATGCGGTTCCCCCACCCAGGGCAGCGTTTCGTGGCCCCATAGGGAGCTCCACCGAAGGCCCCAGTGGGGGTGTTCGCATGCGGTTCCCCCACCCAGGGCAGCGTTTCGTGGCCCCATAGGGAGCTCCACCGAAGGCCCCAGTGGGGGTGTTCGCATGCGGTTCCCCCACCCAGGGCAGCGTTTCGTAGCCCCATAGGGAGCTCCACCGAAGGCCCCAGTGGGGGTGTTCGCATGCGGTTCCCCCACCCAGGGCAGCGTTTCGTAGCCCCATAGGGAGCTCCACCGAAGGCCCCAGTGGGGGTGTTCGCATGCGGTTCCCCCACCCAGGGCAGCGTTTCGTGGCCCCATAGGGAGCTCCACCGAAGGCCCCAGTGGGGGTGTTCGCATGCGGTTCCCCCACCCAGGGCAGCGTTTCGTGGCCCCATAGGGAGCTCCACCGAAGGCCCCAGTGGGTGTTCGCATGCGGTTCCCCCACCCAGGGCAGCGTTTCGTGGCCCATAGGGAGCTCCACCGAAGGCCCCAGTGGGGGTGTTCGCATGCGGTTCCCCCACCCAGGGCAGCGTTTCGTAGCCCCATAGGGAGCTCCACCGAAGGCCCCAGTGGGGGTGTTCGCATGCGGTTCCCCCACCCAGGGCAGCGTTTCGTGGCCCCATAGGGAGCTCCACCGAAGGCCCCAGTGGGGGTGTTCGCATGCGGTTCCCCCACCAGGGCAGCGCTTCGTGGCCCCATAGGGAGCTCCACCGAAGGCCCCAGTGGGGGTGTTCGCATGCGGTTCCCCCACCCAGGGCAGCGTTTCGTGGCCCCATAGGGAGCTCCACCGAAGGCCCCAGTGGGGGTGTTCGCATGCGGTTCCCCCACCCAGGGCAGCGTTTCGTGGCCCCATAGGGAGCTCCACCGAAGGCCCCAGTGGGGGTGTTCGCATGCGGTTCCCCCACCCAGGGCAGCGTTTCGTGGCCCCATAGGGAGCTCCACCGAAGGCCCCAGTGGGGGTGTTCGCATGCGGTTCCCCCACCCAGGGCAGCGTTTCGTGGCCCCATAGGGAGCTCCACCGAAGGCCCCAGTGGGGCAGTTCGCATGCGGTTCCCCCACCCAGGGCAGCGTTTCGTAGCCCCATAGGGAGCTCCACCGAAGGCCCGCCCCGGTGGCGCAGTCCGCATGCGGTTCCCCCATCCAAGGCAGCGCTTCGTGGCCCCATATGGAGCCCCACCGAAAGCGGCACCCACAACGCGTTACCAACAATTGCTTATGGTTGGGTCTTTCGCCAGGATAATTTGTGTCAGGGATGGTAGCCCTGCGCGCAGCAGGGAATATGCTGACACCCCCGCCGTCCCCGTCAAAGACAACGCAAAGTGCTCGCAGGCTTCACGAACATGGTTCGCCAGGTGTATCAGATGCCCAAGCGTGCCAGGCGCGCCATGTTGTCCAGATGCGCCATGTGCGCCAAGCGTGCCACGCGCTCTCGGCGCGCCAAGTGCGCCACACGCGCAGAGTGCGCCAGGTGCGGTACAGCATGTTGCATCACACATCGGGCTAATGTTGAGATACCCCCGAGCTATTGCGAGGTATCGGCGGTGTGGCCAGCATGGTGTCGGTGGTGTGCACCTACGGTTGCTTAGCATCGGGCAGTGGCGGGGATGGTTGGACAGCGCACAGTGGGAAATATGACCCCCTCCACGCACACGCAATCCCCGACAAAAAACAGTGCAAGACTAGGCTGGTGCGCTCGCGTGTGGTTCAAGGTAATTATGCCACAACTTCTGCTGTTTTTTGTTGCAGGGACGGTGTGGGTGGGTGGGTGGGGGTTACGCCCGCCCTGGGTGCTGCCAGGCACGATTCAGTCGCAAGTTTGCCACGCCCCTGGGGTGTCTAGCAGGGCTTCGTCATGCCATCCCCAGCGGGGCCTCGCCCTCCCTGCGTGTTGCCAGGCGCGCAGCTGTCGCCTCGTTGCCGCGCGCTTTGGGTGTCCACCGGAGTTGTGTCATTCGCCTTGGAGGTCATGCGGAATGCCGTCTTGCGCAGACCCAGGGGGCCTCGCCCTCTCGGAGTGCTGCCATGCGCGATCCTGTCGTCTATTTGCTTCGCCTCTTACGGGGATCAGTGGAGTGGCATCCTCTGCAGATCGCGACGGGACTTCACTTTCCCTGGTCGCTGCCAGGCGTGTACTTGTTGCTGTTTTGCTGCACCCGCGGGGGTGCCCAGCAGAATTGGAAAACAACAAAAAGACGCGTGTTTGCACCATTTCGGCGCGTTGGCCAGAGCGTCTGCCCTCCAAGGTGGACGCTTCCATGTTTCAATGCTCTTGCGCCAATAGGGTGCGCCTGGCTTTGGCCTGTCCTCCCCTCGCGTTCGCGCCTTCCGCGCTAGCGCCCTGCCACGCCACCCCCGGCGGCCCTGCCCTGCGCGCGGCCCCCTGCAAGGGCTGCGTGTTGGGTGCGACCCCGCTTTCCGCCCCTCTGGCCGCCAGCGCCGTGCCGCTCCTGCGGCCGGGCTTCTGCCACCGCCTCGCTGTCCGTGTGGCCGGGCTGTTGCCCGCCCCGCCTGTCTGTGATGCTTGCGCCAGCCGGTCGGAGCACTTTTCGTCTCTCTCGTTTCTTCCGTCGCTTTCCTGCTCCCCCCCTCCCGCGCCGCCATGGCGCCGGCTGAGCCGCTACAGCCGCGTGCTCCCAGCCGGCGCTCCAAGTTTGCTGCTGGCGCCGCTTCGGCATTCGTCAGCATCTTGGTGGCCCCTTTCAGACATGCTTTTGCTGCATCCCACGCGGTTCGGCGCAGCCCCGTGTGGGCTAGGTGTTTTCGCGTGGACCTTTCCAGTCCTGCACCCCAGCTGGCGCCCGCCTGTTGCAGCAAAGCCTGACGTTCTCTCGGCAACGTGACGGACAAACCAGATGCTTCCTCTCCCAAACGCTTCGGCGCAGCGCAGTACGGGCCTCATTGTGGTTCGCGTGGACCTTGCTGGTCCCGCATCCAGCAGGCGCCGGCCCTCTGCAGCAAAACCTGACGTTCCCCAGCAACGTGATGGACAATTGGATGCTCGTGTTCCTCAGCCCTGCGGGTCCCCTTCTTGGTGTACTGGTTCACGTTGCTCTTCACTCGTCCAGCGCCCGCAGCCCTGGCTTCGGTCCCTGGTGTGGCCGTGATGCCGTCCCGCGTCCGTTGCCAGGACACCTCAGCCCCGGCTGGCCGCTCCAGCTCGTCTATCTTGAAATGCTTTCAGCCGTGAGTGTTCTTTTCCTGTCTCCTGTCATCTGCGGCCGCTCCTCCTCCCCGCATCCTCTCTTGCAGCCAGACAATTCGTTAGTCGCGCGCCCCAGTCAATCCGAGCGCCCGTGCGGATCAACTCTGCCGTGCTGCAGCGTATTTCTCGTCGTCGCCATCTTCTTCCCTTTTCGCATCAAATTGTCGATGGTGTCCCATACAGGTCCCATTGTGCACCGCCCCAGGAGGGTCGTTGCTCCCCGGGCCACACCCCTCGGGTTCAGGCGCCAGACGTCCTTCGGGGTGCCGCCGACGAGGTGCTCGCGGCCATCAAGACGGACGGTGTGTTGGATTCCGAGCGCAAAAAGGACGTGGAGGACGGTGCGCAGGGGCAGGGGCAAGGGCAATGTTAGGGTCCGAGTCGCCCATTGATCGCCGGCAGGGGCCCGACAGCCCACCCCGTCCAGAAACGTGCGGACTCGCTATCGGACGCCTGTCGCCGATCTATCGACGACGCATCGCCGAGCTCATGCCGATCATTCCCCCGCTTAGCTGGTCCATCCCTAACGTTGCCCCTTGGGGGGGACTCCCGTGAGACGTGTGTGTGTGTGTGTGCTAGTCATTCTTGCCCATCTTCGGACCCCGACCACATACCAAGAATGGGGAGTCGTGGCTCAAACTTTGGCCGATAGGCCGGTGTTGCCCTATGCGGAATTGTGGCCGGTGAACAGATTCTTTTGGGATGCACAAGGACGTTGAAGAGGAGGAGCAGGAGGAGGAAAAGGAGGAGGAGGAGGAGAACGAGGAGAACGAGGCGGAGGAGGAGGAGGAGGAAGAGAAGAACAAGAGGATGAGATGGTTGCCCCGTTTCAGTTCGAATCTGTTCTCCAGAGGCGCGAAGAAAGATGGACGAGCAGGGGGATGAACGGGGGGAATCGTAGGACAATGAGGATGTAGGCGCACGGCCTGCGCTATGAGTACTCAGTACAGTGGGTCGCGAGTTGGCTCGGTTGCTTGGCCTGGATGCAGGCTGGTTGCGCCGATCCTGGCGTATGCGCCCAGATCACCTCGGCCTAAACACGGCCGAAACCCTACATGTCGCCACGCTGGTCCCAGATGGGTGATGAGGACCACAGCAAATTCAGACGGCACCAGCAATGCTGCAATACAGTGTCCCGTGCCAGTTGGGTGATCTTGGGTTATTTGGGGGCCGCCGTCGCACCATGTTGGGGCGTCTTGGGACCATTCCTAGGCAGTCTTAAAGCTTGGCGCCGATTGGCCCGCTGTCTCAACGTGCTTTCGGGTTCCTTTGGGGCCATCAGGTCCTCTTGGGGATGCGCTCCATGCTCCGATCATAAAATGGCCCCCCTTCCCCCTGAGAGCTGATTCTCTCCCGTCCCAAACCGAATTGGTCGGGGGAAAGGGGCGGCGAGTTCGAACATCATTCTCGCCGAGGAAAATACAAATCGAAATTGCGATTTTATTTAATCGCTTCGCTCATTCCGCCGGCCCATAATGTCGCACCGTGGTCGCCTGTCCGAGTGGTCGTTTGCAGTGTGGAGCTGCGGCGTCGGGAGCTGTGTAGTTGTCGATAAATGTGTTAATGTTTTCTCATGGGGCTTCTAGATGTTTGCAGTTTTTTGACGGTTTTGGTGCCATCGTGGGGGCGTGTTACCCGTGGTATCCCGCTGTGGGGCCGTCCGAGCCGGGGGAAGAGACATCTTATGCGATAGGGGAACCCTCGTGTCGGAGGGTGGCGGGCTTTGAATGCTAACATTGGCTCTGTTATCGTCCTGATGTCCTCTGGCGTTTCGGACACGGGCGTGAAGGAACACTTTCTTGTGGCGTTTCTCTTACCATCTCTTTTCTAATTGGACCGGAGGAGGAGGAGGACGACGACGACGAGGAGGAGGAGGACTCTGAGGACTCTGATGATGCGGACCCACTCCAGGGGTCCCTGCCGCGCAGGGCAAGCGGCCCCGCGCGTCCCGAGGGGGTCAACACCGGCCCAGGACGGAGCGAGAAGCGGAGGCCGCCGGAGGCCCCCCAAAGGGCCAAGGGAGGGCCCACCAAGGGCCGAAAACCGGGAACCCCGAGGACGACCCAGGGAACCCAGCCGCGCCTTCAAGGCCCCCAATGGGGCCTCGACAGCGCGGAGAAAAGGCAGGTGCCAACCCCCTCGCCTAAGTGAGGTAGGTGCTCACCCACTCGAGCCTGGCGATTCAGGAGCCATCTACGACGGTTCGTGACTGGCAACCTTGCCGACTTCCACGAGCTCGCCGAATACCTTTTCCATGCATTTTGCCTCTGGTGCTGCCGGGCCCAAGCAGCATGCGCCACCCGAACCTCGGCCCCGCGCGGCGTGCGCCACGCGTCTGGACTGCCAGAGCACCTTGTCCGCCATCTTCTCCTGGCGGGCCTTGATCAACACAGCACCGACGATGCTTGCGAGAGTGCACAATGACGTGCTGATGACGTCCATCTTCACCTCGCATTCTTCCTGGCTTTCAGAAGCCTTTCCCGTGACGACTTGGCGAAGAAATCGCGCCTCCCGACCTTTGTCGCCATCTTCTACTGGCGGGTCTTGATCCTCACAACCCTCGGAATGAAGACGACATGGCCCGCCCCGCGGCTCGGGGCGGCTGCGCCCCTTTCAAGTGCGCCGCCCTCAAGGGCCCCTCCTGGACCCGAAAGGGGCTTGAACCAAAACGGCTACGGACGAGGAGGAGGAGGAGGAAGAGGAGGAGGAGGAGGAGGAGGAGGAGGAGGAGGAGGAGGCAGGAGGAGGGGGATGAGGAGCGATGAGGAGCGCCTTTGTCGTCGTCGTCGTCGCCGCCGCCGCCGCCCGCCGCCGCCGCCCGCCGGCGTCGTCGTCGTCGTCGTGGAGGTTCGAGGCGTGAGGCTGGAGGCCGAACGCGGGGGAGGAGGACCACCCCGACCCGCGTTTCCCAAGTCGCGTCTGGCTGGCGTCCTGGGGGCTTCCTGAGGGTTTTTTGGAGGCCTCCAGAGGGCCTTTCGGAGGCCTCTTGAGGCCTCTTGAGGGCCTCTTGGGGGCCTCTTGAGGCCTTTGAGGGCGTCTCGGGGCCTCCCGGGGGCCTCTAAGGGCCGAGAGCTCGAAATTCTGTTTCGTGAACCCCCTCTTGGGGCGTTCTTGGAGCGTTCTTGGAGCCCTCTTGGGCCGTCTTGGAGGCCTCATGGGCCGTCTTGGAGCCGTCTTGGGCCATCTTGGAGCCCTCTTGGGGGCCTCTTGGGCCCTCTTGGGGCGATCTTGGAGGCTTCTTGAGCCGTTCAGGGGCGTCGGGGAACCGAAAAGGTTGAAACGCCCAAATCTGTCCAAAACCACAGGAGAAAAAACAAAAAAAACAAAACAGTTTTTGCCTCTCGGGGCCCTCTTGGGAATGCACTTGGAGACCTCCTGGGGATCTTGGAGGTTTCTTGGGTCATCTTGGAGACGTCTTGGGCCGTCTGGAGGCCATCTTGAGCGTCGTGGAGCGATATTCGGGCGTCTCGGACCTCTCTGGGACCGTGTTGGGGGCGTTTTTGGGGCCCTCTTGGGCCGTCCTGGAGGCCTCTGGGGCCGTCTTGGAGCCGTCTTGGGCCGTCTTGGGGCCCTCTTGGGGGCCTCTTGGGCCGTCGTGGGGCGATCTTGGAGGCCTCTTGAGCCGTTTAGGGGCATCGGGGAACTGACAAGGTTGAAACGCCCAACTCTGTCCAAAACCAATGGAAAAAAACACAGTTGTTTGCCTTTCGGGGCCCTCGTGGGAGTTTTCTTGGAGGCCTCTTGGGGCATCTTGGAGGCTTCTTGGGCCATCTTGGAGACGTCGTGGGCCGTCCGGAGGCCATCTTGGGCGTCGTGGAGCGATCTTCGGGCGTCTCGGACCTCTCTTGGACCGTGCTGGGGGCGTTCTTGGGGCCCTCTTGGGCCGTCCTGGAGGCCTCTGGGGCCGTCTTGGAGCCGTCTTGGGCCGTCTTGGGGCCTTTTTGAGGACCTCTTGGGCCCTCGTGGGGCGATTTTGGAGGCGTCTTGAGCCGTTTAGGAGCGTCGGGGAACCGAAAAGGTTGAAACGCCCAACTCTGTCCAAAACCTAAGAAAATGTATTGAATTTTGCCTCTTGGGGCCCTCTTGGGAGTGCTTCTGGAGGCCTCTTGGGGCATCTTGGAGGCTTCTTGGGTCATCTTGGAGACCTCTTCTGATACCAGTCGGGGCTCTTGTGTCAGATATAGCTGAACAAATCGAGTACTCGAGCACACAAGTGGACTAGTGGACTTAGGGAACTTACCGCTGCAACTATTTATGGGAAAAGATGTTCCCAGTAAGTTATCTTTTCTGAAAAATAAGTCCCAAATAAGTTCCGTAAGTTCCCGAGCTTCCTTGACGCCCCTACCCGCCGCGGCCCCTCGGGCTCGTCTTTGAATGGGTTGTGCAATGGAGGAGGGAGGAGGAATAGGAGGCGGAGTGGGAGGATCAAGAGAGTGAGAGTGAGAGTGATGATGATGAGGCTGATGATGATGATGATGATGATGATGTTGATGATGATGATGATGATGATGAGACGGACGAGGGTGATCATGATGATGATGATGCTGATGATGATGATGATGATGATGATGATGATGACGGTGATGGTGATGGTGATGGTGATGATTGACGATGCTTTTTTCCCGCCCTCAATTAACCTCCGCGCGTGGGTCGACCCACTCAGTCTCTACTTCGGGGGTCACTGAGAACGTGGCCTTCTTCGGATGCCTGTGGTCGCACTGCTCGATGTCTGGAGAGGGGGACCCTCCTGAACCATACACGGTGAGGAAGGCGGCCTTCAACCACGGGTTCGTGACGTCCTCGATGCACTTCCACGTCTGCGTGACCTTCTTGACCCGCTTCTCAGGCGGCTGGAAAATCTCGATCAGGTAGTCGTTGCCGCCGCGCTCGGGCATCGTCTCGGGTTCGGCGCGCGCGGCCTTGGCCTCTGCCATGGCTCTCGGCGGGCTCGGAGGCGGCGGGCTCGGGGGAGTATACGGGGCGGGCCCCGTCTCTGCTTCGGCGCGCACGGCCTCGGCCTCTGTCATGGCTCCCGGCAGGAGCGGGGGAGTGCGCGGGGCGCGCCTCGTCTCGGCTGCGGCGCGCGCGGCCTCGGCCTCTGTCATGGCTCTCGAGAGCGGGGGAGTGCGCGGGGCGCGCGAACGCGGGCTTGACATCAGACCGCAGATTTGGGCCACTGGCAAAGGTATGCACTCATATCACTTATGCGGGGTCAGAGCGGATACGCGCACCGCTTCAGCGGGTGAGCCGCTGTGGCGAAACCAAAATGACGATGCCAAAAAGGCGGATGTATGTGATTGTGATGATGTCGATGCGGGTGTAGGAAGGAGGAATGACATTTTTGGCCCAACCATCCTGTGGTGTTGGGCCCTCGTCGTCGTCGTCGTCCTCCTCCTCCTCCTTCTCCTCCTCCTCCTTCTCCCCCTCCCCACCTTCTAGTTCTAATTCAGAAGTCCCTGAATCCCCCCCGCCCCTGATCCCCGACCGCGCCCCAGTGAGCAAGGCCGCCCCGCGAGGGCGGGGAGGGCCGCGCCCTATCCATGTTTCACCGTGGTCGAAGACAGGGCCCCACCCCCATGTTTCACCGTGGTCGAAGACAGGGCCCCACCCCTGTGCCCCCGCCTTTCAAGGGGGAAGCCTCCGTTCTCGAGGTCGAGGACAGGGCAACGGTGCGTACGAGAGTGCGGCCGTGTTCGGGCATGTGTCCTTACTTATGTGCGCTTAAAAGGAGGGGGGCGGGGTGCCGATGGGGCGACGACGGCGACGACGACGACGGCGGCGAAAGGCCCCAGTGGCGGGGCTCGCTCGGGCAATTTCGGCACGCCCCGCACGAGGATCGTGGCCCCATAGGGAGCTCCACCGAAGGCCCCAGTGGCAGGGTTCGCATGGCGGCCTCGGGCCATTTCGGCACCCCCCCCTCACGAGGGTCGTGGCAACATAGGGAGCTCCACCGAAGGCCCCAGCGGCAGGGTTCGCACGGCGGCCTCGGGCCATTTCGACGCGCCCGCCACGAGGATCGAGGCCCCATAGGGAGCTCCACCGAAGGCCTCAGTGGCAGGGTTCGCATGGCGGCCTCGGGCCATTTCGGCGCACCCCTCACGAGGACCGTGGCCCCATAGGGAGCTCCACCGAAGGCCCCAGGCAGGGTTCGCATGGCGGCCTCGGGCCATTTCGGCACACCCCCCTCACGAGGGTCGTGGCCCCATAGGGAGCTCCACCGAAGGCCCCAGTGGCAGGGTTCGCATGGCGGCCTCGGGCCATTTCGGCACACCCCCCTCACGAGGGTCGTGGCAACATAGGGAGCTCCACCGAAGGCCCCAGCGGCAGGGTTCGCACGGCGGCCTCGGGCCATTTCGACGCACCCGCCACGAGGATCGAGGCCCCATAGGGAGCTCCACCGAAGGCCTCAGTGGCAGGGTTCGCATGGCGGCCTCGGGCCATTTCGGCGCACCCCTCACGAGGACCGTGGCCCCATAGGGAGCTCCACCGAAGGCCCCAGCGGCAGGGCTCGCATGGCGGCCTCGGGCCATTTCGGCACACCCCTCACGGGGATCGTGGCCCTGTGGGGAGCTCCACCGAAGGCCTCAGTCGCAGGGTTCGCATGGCGGCCTCGGGCCATTTCGGCACACCTCACATTAGGATCGTGGCCCCCTACGGGGCTCCGCCGAAGGCTCCAGTGGCAGGGTTCGCATGGCGGCCTCGGGCCATTTCGGCACACCCTTCACGAGGGTCGTGGCCCCATAGGGGGCTCCACCGAAGGCCCCAGCGGCAGGGTTCGCATGGCGGCCTCGGGCCATGTCGGCACACCCGCCACGAGGATCGAGGCCCCATAGGGAGCTCCACCGAAGGCCTCAGTGGCAGGGTTCGCATGGCGGCCTCGGGCCATTTCGGCACACCGCTCACGCGGACCGTGGCCCTGTGGGGAGCTCCACCGAAGGCCCCAGTGGCAGGGTTCGCATGGCGGCTTCGGGCCATTTCGGTACACCACCCATTAGGATCGTGGCCCCATAGAGGGCTCCACCGAAGGCCCCAGCGGCAGGGTTAGCATGGCGGCCTCGGACCATTTCGGCACACCCCTCACGAGGACAGTGGCCCCATAGGGAGCTCTACCGAAGGCCCCAGTGGCAGGGTTCGCATGGCGGCCTCGTGCCATTTCGGCACACCCCTCACGAGGATCGTGGCCCCCTAGGGAGCTCCACCGAATGCCCCAGTGGCAGGGCTCGCTCGGGCCACTTCGGCACACCCATCACAAGGATCGTGCCACCATAGGGAGCTCCACCGAAGGCCCCAGTGGCAAGGTTCGCATGGCGGCCTCGGGCCACTTCGGCACACCCCTCACGAGGGTCGTGGCCACATAGGGAGCTCCACCGAAGGCCCCAGTGGCAGGGTTCGCATGGCTGCCTCGGGCCATTTCGGCACACCCGCCACGAGGATCGAGGCACCATAGGGAGCCCCACCGAAGGCCTCAGTTGCAGGGTTCGCATGGCGGCCTCGGGCCATTTCGGCGCACCCTCACTAGGACCTTGGCCCCATAGGGAGCTCTACCGAAGGCCCCAATGGCAGGGTTGACATGGCGGCCAGGTGCCATTTCGGCACACCCCTCACGGGGATCGTGGCCCTGTGGAGCTCCGCCGAAGGCGCCAGTGGCAGGGTTCGCATGGCGGCCTCGGGCCATTTCGGCACACCCCTCGCTAGGATCGTGGCCCCATAGGGGGCTCCACCGAAGGCCCCAGTGGCAGGGTTAGCGCGGCGGCCTCGGGCCATTGCGGCACACCCCTCACGAGGACCGTGGCCCCATAGGGAGCTCCACCGAAGGCCCCAGTGGCAGGGTTCGCATGGCGGCCTCGGGCCATTCCGGCACACCGCTCACGAGGACCGTGGCCCCCATAGGGAGCTCCACTGAAGGCCCCAGTGGCAGGGTTCGCATGGCGGCCTCGGGCCATTTCGGCACACCCCTCGCGCGGATCGTGGCCCTGCGGGGGGCTCCACCGAAGGCCCCAGTGGCAGGGTTCGCATGGCGGCCTCGGGCCATTTCGGCACACCACTCACGAGGATCGTGGCCCTGTGGGGAGCTCCACCGAAGGCCCCAGTGGCAGGGTTAGCATGGCGGCCTCGGGTCATTTCGGCGCACCCCTCACGAGGACCGTGGCCCCATAGGGAGCTCCACCGAAGGCCCCAGTGGCAGGGTTGGCATGGCGGCCTCGGGCCATTTCGGCACACCCCTCACGAGGATCGTGGCCCCATAGTAGCTCCACCGAAGGCCCCAGTGGCAGGGTTCGCATGGCGGCCTCGGGCCATTTCGGCACACCCCTCACACGGTTCATAGCATCATAGGGAGCTCCACCGAAAGCGGTACCCACCACGCGGTGCCCACCACGCGGCCCTTCGTCCATGGACGACGGCGAGGGCCGAACCCAATCCTCAACAATATGAAGGGTCACGGTGAAAGTGACCTTCTTCCAGATCCTGCCCTCGGTGTCACGAGTGGAAGTGCCAGCGCGTACATCGTGAGAAGGGCATCCTTCAACCACGCGTGGTTGAAGGGTGCCTTTCTCGCGATGCACCAGGCCACCTTGAGGGCCGTCTTGAATCATCAGGGGCCATCTTGGGAACCGCTCGGGGCCAATCCTGCTGGTTTCGTGGCCCTCCCCCCGTCGCTCCCCCATGGGCCCCAATCGGGGCCTGTCGCCCGTGACGCCCCAGAGTGTTTGGCGTCGGGCGCGGCCCCGTCGAGCGCCCATTGGGGGGAGTGACGCCGAGGCCCTAGGGGGGGGGCCTGCTCGGAGCCCGAGCCTCCTCCGCGCCCCCCCCCCCCCCCCCCCCCCCCCGCCGATGCCGCTTTGGCGCTGGATCGAACGGCGCCCTTTACTGCGTGAGGGCGCGAGCGGCATCCTGCGACGCGCGATCCGCGCGATGATGGACGCCGACGCATACAACTACAACGGCGCGTGGGCCGATGCAACGTTGGCGACCTTCCTGTTCGAAGCTGGGTGCTGCCCAGCCGCCCTCGATGCACGCATGAGGCTGCGTCTCGACCCGCGCACCGTCTGGGGCGACTTCGGCCACTTCGCTGTCGCGGCGTCAGAGTGCGGGTTCGAGCCGTCCGAGCAGGCCCGCGCCCACTACTGCTGGATCTTCGCCGAGATCGATGCGAGCATGGAGCAGCTGCCAGCGGCCGCCAACAAGCCCGACGGCGTCTCCGACAACAAGCCCGACTACAACAAGTACGGCGGCAATTCCGACAGCAAGCCCGACGGCATCTCCGACGGCCAGCCCCGCGCACCAGCAGGACCTTCGGCCGCGCCCTCGTCCTCAGCGCGGTTGTTCAGCGTACCAGCAAGACCTTCGGCCGCGCCCTCGCCCTCCGCATCGCACACAGGGCAGTGCCGACAGGGCAGCGGCTGGTTTCGCGAGAGGGCGGGCAACCCAAAGGGGCCTCGCTGGGGCGGCAGGGGCGGGACGACGTCTGCCAACGTGCAGTGGCATCCGGGCATGCACAAGGCTCGACGAGAGGGCTGGGAAGCCGAGTACAGGAGGCTTTTCAAGCAGCCGCCCAGTGCGGTTCAGAAGTAGGCGTTACTTTTACTTCAATTAGACTTCGGTGCTGCTTCAGCACTGGCTGCATCAAATACAAACAACTAGCCTGACGAAGGACCCGGCCATATGCAGTTGTGAATACCGCAATTGTGATACCATCTTCGCCCGTGCTCCCTATGAGGCCACGAAACGTGTGAGGGGTGTGCCAAGATGGGGCGCGTACCGCATGCGGGCTGCGCCACTGGGATCTTGGGTGGGGCTCCCTATGGGGCCACGAAGCGTGTGAGGGGTGTGCCAAAATTGGGCGCGCACCGCATGCGGGCTGCGCCACTGGGGCCTAAGGTGGAGCCTCCTATGGGGCCACGAAGCGTGCAGGGGGTGTGCCAAAAATTGGGCGCGTGCCGCATGCGGGCTGCGCCACTGGAGCCTACGTTGGAGCTCCGTATGGGGCCACAAAACGTGCGAGGGGTGTGCCAAAATCGGGCGCGTACCGCATGCGGGCGGCGCCACTGGGACCATATGTGGAGCTCCCTAGGGGGCAGCGAAACGTGTGAGGGGTGTGCCAACATTGGGCGCGTACCGCATGCGGGCTGCGCCACTGGGACCATAGGTGGGGCTCCCTATGGGGCCGCGAAACGTGTGAGGGGTGTGCCAAAATTGGGCGCGTGCCGCATGCGGGCTGCGCCGCTGGGACCTTGGGTGGAGTTCCGTATGGGGCCACGAAGCGTGTGAGAGGTGTGCCAAAATTTGGCGCGTACCGCATGCGGGCTGCGTCACTGCAGCCTAAGGTGGAGCTCCCTGTGGGGCCATGGAGCGTGTGAGGGGTGTGCCAAAATGGGGCGCGTACCGCATGCGGGCTGCGCCGCTGGGACCATGGGTGGAGCTCCCTATGGGGTCACGAAACGTGTGAGGGGTGTGCCAAAATTGGGCGCGCACCGCATGCGGGTTGCGCCACTGGGACCTTGGGTGGAGCTCCGCATGGGGCCACGAAACGCGTGAGAGGTGAAGATGATGGTGGGAGGAAGGAGGAGGGGAGAGAGGAGGAGGAAGGAGAGGAGAGGAGAGGAGGAGGAACGCGGGGGGGCGTCTCTTCAAAACGAGGTCCCAACACCACACGATGGTTGGGAAATAGCCCTCGCATCCCCGTCCTCGTCGTCCTCGTCGCCCTTGTCGTCGTCGTCGTCGTCGTCGTTGTCCTCGGCGTCCTCGTCCTCGTCCTTGTCCTTGTCCCCGTCGTCGTCGTCGTCGCCGTCGTCGTCCTCGTCGGCCCCCATCCCCCCACCCCACCGCAAACTTCGCGGCTTCCCCGCTCCCGCGTGTTGTTTCAGCGGCTTCCCCGCTATGTTGTGTTTCAGCTGAGTTTATATTCCGCGAGGGTGTCATATTCGAAACTACGGATATTGCGATTGCGAGTTCAATTCGAAACGTGCGAATATTCCGATTGTGAGGATGTCTCAAGCCATTCGTCCGAAAACGCCTTGCTCTGCCGCCACCAATTCCCCTGCTACCAGGCCAGGGGGAGGGAGGGGGGGGGCGCGCAGGAGGCGAGGGGGATGCATAGGAGAAGAGGCATGCAGACGACGACGACGACGACGACTCGACGACGACGACGGCAACGGTTGCACCGACCCCCAAACAGCGCTTGCACTGCAGGCCGATCACTGTGGTTGGGTTTAGCAGGGCCGAGCTGCGGGCCGATATCGCACAGATCAGAGTGGCCCGATCACTCCCAGTCCTCGACGATCTCGTATGTGACCATCGATGGTCACATACGAGATCGTCCGATCAGGCTGACCTTCTTCAGGCGCAAACCGATGGGCGGGTGGCCCGGCATGATCGGGCGCGCCAGTTTCTCGAAGGTCGTGCGAAGCCCGATTTGTGCACGAAAAAGTTGTAGCAGATGTTCGACTGCATCGATGCAGTCGAACATCTGCTACAGCTTTTTCGTCCGCTTCTCGGGCGCAGGCTTTTCGATCGGCTCATCGGTCGGGTCGAGCAGCGCACTCGATCGGCTTCTCGATCGGCCTCTGCCACTGCTAGCGGCCGATCGCGCGGGCTCCTCCATGGTCGCCCGCTCAGGCTCCATGGCCATGCAACCGAGTGGGATTCGGTACAGCAAATTAGAAAGCGATCGCTCGTGAGTCAACGACATGCGGAGGAGGACGAGGGAGAATATGGTACTCACTAGGATTGGGGTGGTGGCGATGTGGATGATGAGAAGGATGGTGAGGATGTTGATGAGGATGATGACGATGACGACGACGATGGTGCGCTGCGATGGCGAAACAGAACAGATTGCGCGCATGGGGCGACATCGCCGCTTCGCCAGGTGTGACAGGGGTGCTTACATTGACTTATGAGGAGGGGCATGTGACGGAAGGGTGTATAGCAGCATCGCTGATGCATCCTGGGTTCTCTCTGGTCGTTGGCCCTCCTCCCCGCCCCCCTATCCGTCTCGTCCTCCTTCCCCATCCGCACCTTCTTCCCCCCGCCCCTCCCCCGCCCCCATCCTCATCGCCCTCCTCCCCTAGCGGCGCCACCGCTGCAGCGGTTTTTCCGCTGGCCCAAGAGCAGCGACCATGTCGCAGACACTGATGGCGCGCATTGGCGCCGTGCGACTTCTCCTGCAGGACATGACTGGCTCGCCTCGCCACGAGTCCATATCGCAGGTGCAGGCGAACGCCTTGGAGACCCTGGTTGCGAGGGAGCAAGCAGGTCTTTCTGATGGCCAGAAGGCGAGTGCAGCGGCCCTCGTCTCCTAGGTGAAATGGCACGACCACCGCGACCTGAACGTCTTGCAGGCCCTGGCGCCCAGTGCACATGGGCCGATGGGCCCGGCGCGGCAGCGCGCGAAAAGCCAAAACTTCTCGGCCCTGATGAACCACGTCGCAGCGGCAGGATGGGGCCGCCTGCTCGAGGAAGGGGATCCACCGAGCGCAGTTCAGAGCATGCTGGTGCAGCGCACCATTCGCCTGGGGGGCGCGCGTGCGGACGAGTATTCGCTGAAGCTTGCTAACTCGGCCTTCATGCTCATCGCCGTGCCCGATCGGGTCGAGACCATGTCCTACTACGACAAGAAGAAGTACTTCACCCCGTGGCGGAGGAGTCGCCGCGGCCCAGCGCCTATATGCTGGAGCTCCCGCAGACGCCTCAGGACCTCCTGGCGTCGTTCCCGACGGTCTACCACGCCGCGTTCTCGGCAAAGCCTGGGGGCGGCCCAGCCGCGCGCCCCCTGGACATGCGACTCCTTCGAGACTTGGAGGCATCCTATCGGTGCCGCGGTGCCGCGCCCGCCTGCTCGGACCGCGCCAGCGGCGCGGCGTCGCAGGAGCTGGCCACCAGGGCGCCTCCGAACCAGATGCAGCAGACGCAGCAGATGACGCAGATGATGCAGATGGCTTCCGGCGCGGTGGCGGGAAGCATGCGAGGGGGCCAGAGCGCGGCGCCGACAGGGGGCGGCGATCTCTTGGACAGCCTGACGGCGTTCGGCGCGAATCGGCGGCCTGGTAGACACCCTGCTCTCGCCGCGACGGGTGCGGCTCGCGCGGGCTTGAGCGATGCGTTTGCGAGCCATCCACAGGCCGCGGCGCCGACCGCGGGATCGCAGCACGCTGGCCCGCCCAACGTGACATCGTCAGCAGAGGGGTTGCAGCAGATCGCGGCGTCGGCAGCGGCGCCCCCGACCCAGTCGCAGCCGATCGTGGCGTCGGCAGCGGCGCCCCCGACCCAGTCGCAGCCGATCGCGGCGTCGGCAGCGGCGAGCGCGCCGCCAGCCGCTGAGCCAGCCGTCGAGCTCGCGCGGCCCTTGAGGATGGACATCAAGACACAGGTCGAGGAGGCCATGAACATGATGCTGCATAAGAAGAGTACGAAGCAGGCGAAGAAGCGCCCAGCGGCATGCCAGGCGGCCGACGAGCGCGAGCAGGAGAACGAGGACGGTGAGCAGGAGGAGGTGGAGGACCAGCGTTCGTCGCCGAAGGCCAGAGGACGGCCAAAGGCGAAGACGGCGGCGAAGCCGAAAGCCAAGCCCAAGGACGCGGCGACGACGACGCCCATGTCCAAGCCCAAGGTCCAGGCGCTCATTTCCGACATTGTTGCGCGGACGGGCTCGGACGGGAGCGTCAACAAAAACACGTTCGCATCGAGGATGTACTCCAGGGCCAAGAAGCGGGCAGCTGGCGACGGCTATTCGCATGATGCATCGGCGTGGCAGCCGCGATGTGGGATGCCAAGTTCAGCTGGTCGCGGGCGCGTTGAGCTGCGCGCCCAGCCTGCCTTTGCACTGGATAGGATCTGGGAGGGCGAGGAGGATGAGGGGGGCAAGGAGGAGGGTGAGGAGGAGGAGCAAGCGCCGAGTCTAAGATGCACGCGAGCCCCGCACCGTCGGGGCTGTGTGCATCGCGCCTGGGCCTATGCATGCAGAGCCAGCCGCGTTCGGGGCGCGACATAATGCGTGCCCAATCAAAGAGCCCCCAGGAAAGTTCAGAGGAAGAGGCGGTGGGTGGGGGGGGGGGGCTGTCGCCCGCGGGCGAACACTTGGGTGCCCTTTCCTGCCGCATCGCCAGCATGATCATGTTATCATCCCGTTAGCAGCCTTGTTATCAGTGTTATCACGCTCGTTATCATTGTTATCAAGGTTATCAGATAACACCGTGATAACAGTTATCAGATGTTGATAACGCGCGTGATAACGATGATAACATGCTATCACGCCGCTTGATAACGCTGATAACACGAAGTGCGAAACATTCGCATTATCAGACATCCTTGATAACGGTTATCAGATGTTATCAGGTTGTTATCGCAGCCCTTGATAACGCGCCTGATAACGGTGATAACGGCCATGATAACAGTGTGATAACGGGTTGGTAACGGCCCGATACGTCCTTCTGGCATCCTCTTCCCCCCCATCTCCCCCTCCTCCGAATCATGTTCCTCCTCCCCAGCGGTCTTCCGCTGGCTCGAGCGGCGCCTCCGCTTCGCCTGTTGCCACCTGCACGGGAGCGGCTCGCGCCCGCGCGCGGCGCGACAGGAGACCGAGATGGCCACTGCTAGCGATGCCGACGACACCGCGTGCGCGATCTGCCTGCAAGTGTTGCTGGACGGCACGGAGGTTCGGACGCTCGGCTGCCTGCGCACATACCACGCTTACTGCGTGGACATGCACCTCGACGCCCACAACATGCAGTTCGACGATTTCCCCCTGCCCGCAATGTCGAACGACGGAGCGGGCCCTGGGGAGGGCGGAGGCGGCGCTGACAGGCAGCCCGCCCGGCGCCGCCGACGACGCCGACGAGGTCGACGCCATCATCACCGACATGGCGCCGCCCAGCAGCCCGCAGTTGCGGCGTGTGCCGCGGCCGCCCCAGGAGACGCAGGTTGTGCCCGCTGAGGCGGTGGACGGGGCGGGCTCGGCGCCACCGCCAAGCCCGGCGTCGCCGCCGCGCGCGGAGGCGATGCCCACGGCGGCGGCGAAGGCTGGGGCGCGGCCAAAGGCGAAGCCAAAGCCGAAGCCAAAGGCGACGGCGAAGCCGAAGCCGAAGGCCAAGCCCAAGGCGAGGGTGGCGGTCGTCTCCGTCTTGAGCATGATGGCGCCGCGGGGCGCCGACGACCCGCCCGACGCAGCGGGCGCCCCTCCCGAGGCGCCCGAGGACGCGCCGCCGCTTGATGGCGCCGCCGCCGCCGAGGAGCCCCCGCCTGGGGCGCCTTTCCCAGAGTTGCCGCCGCAGCCGCCCGCCCAGATGCGCCCAGAGCCGACGATGATCACGCGCCCCACGTTCATGCATGACGTTCGGTTGCGACGCGGGTGGTGCAACGAAGAGGTAACTGCAGACAGGGCTCGGTTCAGGGGCAAGTCGCAGCAGAAGTACAGGTGCGACCGCTGCAATGTCCACATCACGCAGTTTAGCCGCGAGTTCGGCGAGTTCACGAGCAGCGACTTCAAGCGCCTGGGCGAGGAGACGCAGCAGGCCTTCTTCAAGGACGTGCGCGACGTCTCCAGCGGGAAGATGGTGGTCGCCAAAGTCAAGGAGTTCATGCGGAGCTACGAGAATCACGAGGACTACTACACCGAGGGAGGGGAGTTCCTCCCCTTAGGCGCGTGGAGCACGCGCGGCTTCGATGCCGCGCTCATCGAGGCCACCAGCCTGGAGAAGGACAAGAGGCAGTGCAGGCTCTTGGGCGCAATGTACCGCGTCCCGATCCTGTCTGGAGGCCATCGTGGAGCCAGGGGCACCGAGCGGCCCCACTCCGCCGAGGCCTCGCGCCCCTCCAAGAAGATCAAGAAGACGACGGTCGCTGACGCCGACGAGGAGCCTGATGATGGGGCCTTCGGACGACGACGACTCGGACTCCAGCTCGGACTCGAGCAGCAGCTCGGACGACAAGAAGAACAAGAAGGCGAAGAAGGCGAAGAAGGCGAATAAACAGAAAAAGAAGACAGCGAAGAAGGAACGGGCGAGGAAGGAGAAGGAGCGCAAGCAGGCGCTGGAGGAGAAGGAGAGGGCCAAGCAGGAGAGGAAGGCCGCCGCCGAGAGCCGCAAGGCGGCGGCGGCGAATGGCAAGTTGGCCGACTGCGTCGAGAAAAAGGTGACGGAGACGTTGGCGGCCATCAACAGAGTGGCGGGCCATCGCTTGTTCCCTGAGTTCCGCCAGAGCATCAAGGATGACATGAACGCGTTCCAGGCCAAGCTGCAGTGCATGTCGCAGGACATCGAGAAGGTCCAGAACGGCGTCGGCAGCTCCATCCGCTACGTGAGCACGACCGCCGAGGCCAAGGCCTCCGCGGCTATTGAAAGCCCTTTTGAGCCTATACCGCACTTGGCAATCCTCCCCCATCCCTCCTCCTCCCCCGCCCTCCTCTTCCTCCTTATGGGCTCTCGTCGTCGCCGTCGTCGTGGTCGTGGTCGCGTTCGGCATCTCAGGGCTCTTCGGGATCTGAGGGCCCTGAGGGCCCGTAGGGCTCATAGGGCTCCTAGGGCTCATCGGGCTCCGACGGATCACATGGCCCCTGAGGCCTCTTCGGGCTCTTAGAGTTCCGTTTGCCATTAGGGCTCTCAGGGATCTTAGGGCTCCTAGGGCGCTTATGAGCCTTGGGGCTCTTAGGGCTCCCAGGGCTAACAGAGCTCTCAGGGCTCTTATAGCCCTTACGGCACCGAGGGCGCGCGGGGCTCTGAGGGCTCTGAGGGCTCTTATGGCTCGCGCGGCTTTCCTTGGGGCTCTTAGGGCCCCGATGATTCAATTGTATCATAGAGGTCTGTTGATTGCTCTTGGTGCATTTCGGGCTCTGAGGGCCTTGCGACTCTTCGGGCTATTGGGGCCCCTATGCTCATTCGGGGCCCTCAGGGCTCTTGGGGCTCGCAGAGCTCATGGGGCTCTAAGGACTCGTTGGGCGCCCAGGGCTCTTGGTGCACTTACGGCTCTCAGGGTTCCTATATGTCTCTTATGACACTTAGGGCCTTTGGGAGTCTCGGGGTTCCCAGGGCGCGTCGGGCTTTTAGGGCTCTTAGGGCTCTTAGACTCCAGGGCCCTCGGCCCCTGCGTGAGATTCCATGGCCCTGGGGACCATTGGCACAGGTGCTACTTGTGCGTTGGGGGGACGGGCGGGAGCGAGCGAGGCGGCTCAAGCCAGGGTAGATACCCTGGAGTGCCCAAGACATCTCATCATGGCCCCTAGAGGGCCTGAGAGAGCGCAACGTGGTCTCCAAGACGCCCCACCTCTCGGGGCCACATGTGCGCCCTCTCGGGGCCTTCTGAGGGTCTGGGCCTCGTGCCTCCCGAGGCCTTCCTGACCGACGTGGGCCGCAAGCTGCGCACGGCCCAGACCTTGTTGGATCTGAACGGCCGCTTCGGCGCGGCGTGAATGTCAGCCTGATGGTCACGTGCGAGATGATCGTCGACGACTGAAGGGCCATCGGAGGTTGGGGTGCACGACTTCCTCAGGGCCTCGAGCTTTTTGTGCATCAGCATACTTTGCGTGACCCCGTCGAGGAGTAATTCTTCGACCGAGGGCCGGGGTTGCCGTCGGAACAAGGGCAGGCGGCGCGCCGACCTCGCCCTCTCCCTCGTCGGAAACGGAGCGAGCGGTCCACATCCTCCTCGTCGCCCTCTCCATCCCCCCGTCGCCCTCCTCGTAGTCCTCCTCGTAGTCTTCCTCGTCGGCCACCGCGCCCCTCCACAAACATTCCCGACGCTTCGCGCGCCCCCGCCAGCCCATCCAGAAACGACGCCCAGGCGAGCTGATGAGAGAGGAGGGACAAGGCTGGCGAATAGGATGAGGAGGGGGAGGAGGATGAGGAGGAGGAGGAGGAGGAGGGGGGGGAGGAGGAGGAGAAGGGGGGATAAGTTGGAGGAGCTACAACTGGCCTTTGACCAGCTGGGGCGCGGCTAGCGACGCTAACACCGCCGATGGCAGCCGCCCCAGGCGGTATGTCACCGTCTCCGGGGCATCGTTCTTGGGGGGGGGGGGGGGGGTCCGAGGGCCGAGGGCGAGAGCGATGGGGCGGTGGCGCACTGTGCTGAAGCCCCCGCTGCGGATGCCCCTCGATGGGGAGGGTGGGGCGGCGGTGGGCGGGCGCTCCTGGGGCCATGCTGGAGCCCTGGGCCCCGTCCAGGCAATATTGGAGCCATCTTGATGCCTCGGGGGGGCGTCGGAAGCGAAATGGCGAGAACGCGCGCCATGCCGATTTGTTGTTGGGTTTTGTTCCCAACCATCCTGTGGCGTTGGGTCTTCGTTTTGAAGAGACAGCGCCCGCGTTCACCTCCACCTCCCGCTGCCCCCTCCATCCTCCTCTTATCATCATCGTCTTCATCATCATCGTCATCATCGACGTCATCACCTCCATCACCATCGCCATCATTATCATCGCCCATTTCGGCACACCCCTCACACGCTGGGTTCGCATGGCCCCAGGAGCCAGGTTCGCATGGCGGCCTCGGGCCATTTCGGCACACCCCTCACGAGGACCGTGGCCCCATAGGGAGCTCCACCGAAGGCCCCAGTGGCAGGGTTCGCATGGCGGCCTCGGGCCATTTCGGCACACCCCTCACGAGGATCGCGGCCCCATAGGGAGCTCCGCCGAAGGCCCCAGTGGCCGGGTTCGCTCGGGCGATTTCGGCACACCCCTCACGAGGACCGTGGCCCCATAGGGAGCTCCACCGAAGGCCCCAGCGGCAGGGTTCGCACGGCGGCCTCGGGCCATTTCGGCACACCCCTCACGAGGATCGCGGCCCCATAGAGAGCTCCACCGAAGGCCCCAGCGGCAGGGTTCGCACGGCGGCCGCGGGCCATTTCGGCACACCCCTCACGAGGACCGTGGCCCCATAGGGAGCTCCACCGAAGGCCCCAGTGGCAGGGTTCGCATGGCGGCCGCGGGCCATTTCGGCACACTCCCCACGAGGACCGTGGCCCCATAGGGAGCTCCACCGAAGGCCCCAGCGGCAGGGTTCGCACGGCGGCCTCGGGCGATTTCGGCACACCCCTCGCGAGGACCGTGGCCCCATAGGGAGCTCCACCGAAGGCCCCAGTGGCAGGGTTCGCATGGCGGCCCCGCCTCATGTCGGCACGCTCCTCACACGGGCCGTGGCAGCATAGGGGGCCCCACCGAAGGCGGTACCCACCACGCGGTACCCTCAACTGCATACGGTTGGGTTCTTCGCCAGGGTATATATATATACATATACATATGTGTGTGTATACACATATATATATGTGTATATATATATATACATATAGATTGGGGGGGCTCCACGGAGAGCCTCCTGGCCACTTGGAGCCGTCATTGGGCGGTCTTGGGCCCTCTTGGGCCATCTTGGAAGCCGCCTTGAGCGACGCACGCGCGCACACACAACCACACGCACAGACACACACACACACACGCACACACACACACAGAGACACACACACACACACACACCCACACCCACACCCACCCACACCCACACACACACACACGCACGCGCGCACGCACGCACACACACACACACACACACACCACACACACACACACACACACACACACACACACACACACACACACACACACACACACACACATACACACACACACACACACACACACACACACACACACCCCACCGCCCGCCCCCCGCCGCCCGCCCGCCCGCCCCAGGAACGGGGGTCGGGAGAGGAAGCGATCTAGGCCGCCTACGCCCAGGGCTGGTGGGGTTGACTGAATCATATGGGTGCGCATATCCTCTGCCCCCCCCCCAAATTGGCATGTCCCCCCTCTCCTATGGCATATCCTACCCCCCCCCCCCCCCCCCCCCCCCCCCCAATTGGCACGCACCCCTTCCCCCCCCCCCCCCCCCCCCCCATCCGTAGCAGCTGCGTTTTCCGCTCCATGGCCCACGACGCAGCGCAGAAGCGTTTGAGACTGCAGTCCGCGCTGCACACGGGCGGGATATCGCTGGATGGGTTAGCGCGGATTGCCGCGAAACTCGGTTGCGAGCCTGTCGGCGATAAGAAGCTTCGCGCTATAAACCACGAGTTGTTCGAGAGGGCGGGGTTCGACGTCGATCTGCGTTTGGCATCTGGCGAACCATGGCGATGGGAGGTTTGCCAGCCCGCGCTCGTTCTCCAGGAGATGGCGGCTGCTTCGGGCGAGTTGCAGACGTGTTTTTCGAATGTTTTCTCGAGGCGCCCGTGCTCGATGGACAGGCCTTGGAGCATGGCCATCGGCTTAGACGAGCACACGGTTGGCGACAAAAAAGCAGAACAACAAACGAACAAGCATGGTTGTTTCTTTCATTTTTTTAGAGCTCGGGGGATCAGTTTTGAGCCACGAGGCAACCTGGGCGACCTTCGCTGTGATTCGGGATCACATCATAGGCAAGGTCGAGGGCAAGTGGTCCAGATTGTTCGCAATACTTCTGCGTGGGATCCTGCTTGGCCCCCTGTCCTTCAGAGACTCGGGCGTGGCGTTGAATGTGCTCGGTCAAACGCGCCTGCTGTTCGCAACGGTGAAAGGTGTTTTAACAGACCTCGACGGCCACAGGATGACGTTCGACTGGACGGGCGCAAGCTCCCACAAGCCATGCAGTTTTTGCTGCAATTGTTGGAAGAAGGATTCACATCTCATTCCAGGGTGCTACGATATATCTTGTTCAGATTCCTCGAAATTTCGGTTGCGTGATCACGAGGCCATGGTTGCAGATATGGCTGTCGTTTTGGCGGCGAAAGCGAGACGTGGCGCTGGGGCCATGGGCGTTGGGGATTGCAAGGAGTTCATTCAGGGCGTCGAATTCAACCCAAACCCACGGGGCCTTCTAGCAGGTGCGGCTTTGTGCGGCATCCTCGACATATCTGACGTCATCCGCACAGACTGGGTGCACCATTATCTGCAACATGGCGCATTTTCTTGGGCGCGCACGGCTTGCGTGAGGGCGTGCGAGAGCAAGCTGGGAATTATGTTCGAGATGTGGGGTGAGTTGGTGAAGGCTGATTGGACATTCCCCTTATCAATGGGCGTCAGGATCAGCCAAGTCTACGGCGCATTATCCGCATCCTCCGAGGAGGAGTCGGAGATTCGGTGCACGGCAGGTGATGTCATATCCTTGTATGTTATCGCGCGGCATTTTGCCGAATGCAGACTGCTCGACATCCCTGGCCTTGAGAGGGAGAACGAGTCTTTCGGCGCAGCATGTGCTGTCTTGGACCTCGTCCTCGAGGCTAAGAGGGCCCCGCAGACTGGGCTCGCAGCCATTCTCAATGAGCTCAGGGCCGCTCTTCGTATACACATGGATAGGCGTGCAGCCGCATACGGCAAGAGGTATTTACTTCGAAACACCACGCCATGCTGCATATTCCAGATCAAATTTGGAAAGACAGGTTTGTAGTCGACATGTTCGTTGTTGAGCGCTTAAATATTCGCGCCAATCAGCCCGCAGAGAACATCGTCAGGAACACAGAGCGGTACGAGTACTCTGTCCTCTCGAACTTGCTGACGAGACGCCATAATAATTTGACCGATGGTGCGCAATCCCCCCGCGAGGGCCTTCGCGGGTCTAGAAAGGAATTGCCAGGCTATCCAAATGTGGAGTTGGGTCATGGCGCCTGGGGGGATGGTCGCGAGTTGCACGTTCACGACGTGGTTTTGGTCGGGGATGGTGCTGGCATCGCGCCGGCCTGCGTCTGTGAACGTGGGGCGCTGTGCGTTGTCGTCGGGAAATTGCTGCCCACTGGCAGGCGCGCCCGCTCAAGCAGATGGTTTTCGCTCTCGCGGGAGTTGATGGCAGTTAGCATGCGCGATGCTCGCGCGGCCCACGCGTGGCACCGCGATGGGGGCGCCTATGTGGTGCTGGTTTAAAGAGCGCACGACCTTGCCAGTTTTTTGTTAAATTAGCTTGGCGAAGGGCCCAACCATATGCAGTTGTGAACACCGCAATTGTGAGTACCATCTTCGCCCGCGCTCCCTATGGGGCCACGAAGCGTGTGAGGGGTGTGCCAAAATGGGGCGCGTACCGCATGCGGGCTGCGCCATTGGGATATTGGGTGGAGCTCCCTATGGGGCCACGAAACGTGTGAGGGGTGTGCCACAATTGGGCGCGCACCGCATGCGGGCTGGGCCACTGGGGCCTAAAGTGGAGCTCCCTATGGGGCCGCGAAGCGTGTAAGGGGTGTGCCAAAATTTGGCGCGCACCGCATGCGGGCTGGGCCACTGGGACCTTGGGTGGATCCCCCTATGGGGCCACGAAGCGCGCGAAGGGTGTGCCAAAATTGGGCGCGTACCGCATGCGGGCTGCGCCATTGGAGCCTACGTTGGAGCTCCGTGTGGGGCCACGAAGCGTGTGAGGGGTGTGCCAAAATTGGGCGCGTGCCGCATGCGGGCGGCGCCACTGGGACCATGTAAGTGGAGCTCCCTATGGGGCCACGAAACGTGTGAGGGGTGTGCCAAAATTAGGCGCGTACCGCATGCGGGCGGCGCCACTGCGACCGTGGGTGGAGCTCCGCACGGGGCCACGAAACGCGTGCGAGGTGTGCCAAAATTTGGCGCGCACCGCATGCGGGCTGCGCCATTGTGGCCTACAGTGGAGCTCACTATGGGGCCACGAAACGTGTGAGGGGTGTGCCAAAATGGGGCGCGCACCGCATGCGGGCTGGGCCACTGGGACCTCGGGTGGATCTCCCTATGGGGCCGCGAAGCGTGTGAGGGGCGTGCCAACGTTGGGCGCGCGCCGCATGCGGGCTGCGCCGCTGGGACCTTGGGTGGAGCTCCGCATGGGGCCACGAAGCGCGTGAGAGGAGAGGGGCGAGAGAAAGAGGGGCGAGGGGGGGGGTGCGAGGAGAAAGAGGGATGAGAGGAGGAGCAGTTTTTCCCAACCATCCTGTGGTGTTGGGTCCTCGTTTCGAAGAGACGGCGCCCCGCGTTCCTCCTCCTCTCCTCTCCTCTCCTTCTTTCTCCTCTCTCCCCTCCTCCTTCCTCCCGCCATCATCCTCTGACCGCTGAGCTGTTGGTGGGCGCGCCACTATGTATAGGGATACATCCGTAGCCAAGTGTGGGCTCAAGCAGCGGGACCGCCGCTCTCTGTTTGTGAATTGTCCTGAAGTGGGCTCCCCAGCTGTCGCCATGGCCGTGCCGCTGCCAGAGTTTATGCGGCGCACCATGGCGGTGCACGACTACATCGACGAGTCATTGCCAGACGCGTCGCCGTATCGAGAGACTCTGATGCGCATCGACGATCAGCGCAACTACGTCATGTACACGTCTCGTTCGAACTTGACCGACTGGCACGGCGACGTGAGCTACGGGCCGAACAACATGATGGTCGTGCAGCTCAATTGCTTCAGCGGCACGAGCCAGGACGGCGGGCCCAAGCTCGCGGACGTTCCGCTCAAGACCACGGTGCTGTTCAAGAACGGTGAGGAGTGGCACGGCCATGACTACAAGGGCAGGTCGATCCGCATGGTGCCGAAGAAGAAGTACAGGGACGAGGCTCAGTCGCGGGTGCAGTCTCACGCGTGGGACGACCAGGCGGGCCGGCTCGACGCGGAGAACCCGTGGGACGACGGCCGCGGGCGGGCTTTGCAGACGTTGCGCTGAGCGCATCGCTGCAGCGTTCGCTGCGCCGTGAGGCCGCGCGACCACGCGGACCACTTCTAGGACCTCGAGCGCGAAGCGCAGGTGCTCGAGCAGAGCTACACGCTCAGAATTTACCTCGTTCCCCTCCTCCTCCTCCTCCTCCTCCTCCTCCTCCTCCTCCTCCTCCTCGTTGAGCGTGTCCTCCACCTCCTCCCCCCCCCCCCCTCCTCCTTCCTTGCCCCCCTCCTCCACCTCCCCCCCCCTCCCCAGCCCGAGCCTTGAACGTCGAGCGGGGATGCGAACGACGAACGCGACGACGGCGACGACGACCAGGTCAGCGGCGCTTCCGCTGAAGCGAACGCCGACGACCAGAAGCGGCGCTTCCGCTGGAACAAAGCGACGACGACGACGACGACGACGCCGACGACCAGAAGCGGCGCCTCCGAAACCGACGACGAAACGACGACGAGGACGACGACGACGGCGACGACGACGACGAGGACGACGACGAGGACGACGACGACGACGACGACGGGAGACTGGAATATGGGGGCGAGGCAACCCCCGCTGAGCATTTTTGGGGCTACATAGTAAGTCCCATAAGTAAGATAAGTCGTACATAAGTGAGATGGTAAGTCCGATAAATATCTGCAGCGTCAGAAGTTTCAAGTAGCCGAAGTGCAGAATGCGTCCAAGATGCGCGCTAGGTTAGTTGGGCCGCCTGCGACTAAGCTATCCAACCTATGCGATTACATCATCCTCTGAGCGAGTGCAACGCTACTTGTGGGTGTACAACGCTACCTGATCAGCCGTTAAGCGAATGCACGTATATTTGTATAACTGTATCTGGCGCAAGAGCGCCGACCGATATCAGTTGGGCCGTCTGGGGGCCATCTTGGGCGCCGTGAGGCGATCTTCGGGCGTCTCGGACCTCTCTTGGATTGTGTTGGGGGCCTCTTGGGGCCCTCTTGGGGCGATCCTGGAGGATCTGGGGGAGTGTCCCGGGCTCCGCCCGGGGTACTTTTGATCCAGGAACCCCCAGGGGCCGCCCCGCGCGCGCGAACCAGAAATATTGTTTACCAGTTACCGGAGATCTTAGCACGCCTCTGGCCCGTTGGGCCGGCGATTTTTGAGTAGCGACACGCGCGATTAGAAACGCGCGGCAGTGCGATGGGACTATCACCATTCCAGTTTTCTGAACTCACGAAGGTTTGGCACCGGTATCCATTTCTCACAATCTTAGCTTCCCCAAGCCACGATCGCGTGGCGTGGCCATGGGGCTCTTTTCGCGTCAGCTTCCCCACGCCACGAACGCGTGGCAGGCCCATGAAATTATGATCGCGCCAGTTTTCCCAAATCACGAACGCGTGGCAAAGCTTTGGGGCTCTCATTATTCCAGCTTGCCCAAGTCACGTACATGTGGCAGGGATATAGGACTTTCGCCACTTCAGTTCTCTCCAGCTACGAACGTGTGGCATGGGCGACTGTATTCTCAGACTTTCATATTTCCGAAGTCACGAACGCGTGGCAGGGCTATGGGATTCTTACTGTGTTCAGATTTTCCCAAAAAGCACGGACGTGTGGCAAGGCCATGGGCCAATTCTCACCATGTCAGCTTTGTCAAGAGCACGCACGCGTGGCAGCTCCATGGGATTCTCTCACCATTCCAGCTTTCCCCAGACACCAGCGCGTGGCAGGGGCTGTCACCATTGCAGCTTTTCCCAAATCACGCGCGCGGCAGGGCCACGGGGTTCTCACCGCGTCATTTTCCCCTAGCCGCGATGTGCGTGGCAAGGCCAGTAGGTTCTCGCTACATCAGCTTTCCCAATGCACGGACGCGTGGCAGGGCCATAGGATAGTCACCATTCCAGCTTCTCGCAACGCGAACTCGCGGTTCTTTTCCCTTGTCCCTCCCCCTGTCCGTCTTCCCTTCTCTCCCCTTCCTTGCCCTCCGCGGCCTTTCTGCGCCCGAAGCTCTTCCGAGCCCCCGCGTTTTCGAGCCGCTCCGCGGCGCCGAGCTCGGCGCCCCCCAAGGGCCCGACCTCCGAGCAGGCGCACGTTGAGGCCAAGAACTCCGGTCTGGGCAAGCTCATCGCCGAGCAGGTTAATCAGAACGAAACCTCCATCAAGATGATGGGCCGCTTCGCCGAGAAGGCCGACCGGCATCGCCGAGATGCGCCAGCGCCAGAGGAGCGGCGAGGCAACGAACGTCTTCGATGATGACGAGCAGCAGCCCCCACAGCGCGAGCGCTTTGTGGTCCAAGAGCGCCGTGGGCACCGACCTTCGACACGGCGCGCCAGAAGGGCTAGCCCGAGGCCGTCGAGCGCGCCGGCGTCTTCGCCAAGGAGGGCGAGCGCCGCGGCGAGATGGTCGTCGCCATCTGCGGGGCGACGCGCGTCGACGAGACCGAAGGTCAGGTTCGGAGTCCTCGACGGCGACGACCAGCACCTCGACGAGATCAGCGCGCCGCCGCCGCGCCTCGGACTCGCGCCGCGCGAGAACGCCGAGAAGAGGGACATCGAGCTCGGCTCCGAGTGCGCGGCCGAGTCGAGCCGCGGAGTTACTTCGCCCAGATCGAGGCCGCGTCGGGCGAGCTCGCCGCCAGCCCCCAGGCGCTCCGCGAGGCCCCCCCCAGCGGACGGGCGCGTCGAGCCCGCGCCGCCGAGCAGCGAGGCGGAAGGGCGCCGAGATGGCGCCCGAGCCCGCCCGCAGCTTGCCCCGGGAGGTCGACGAGAACGTCGAGCGGGCGCGGAAAAACCTGGCGCCCCCGTAGAGCGAGCGCGCGGCTGCTTCCGAGGCGCTCGCCAAGCGGCGCTGGGCCACCAGGGCCGCCGGCCGCGCCGCGCTCGACGTCGCCGCGGACTCCCGCGAGGCAAGTGCAGCCAGGAGGCCGAGCAGAAGCGCCAGGAGCAAGACATGGGCGCCTCGCGCGCCGCGTCGAGTAATATTCCCCCAGGCGCGGCGCCGTCGCGATCGAGCGCGCCGCCCTGCGCGACCGGCGCAGCGCGGCCGCGGGCGAGGCGGGCGCGGGCGAGGCGGGCGAGGAGGGGTCTGCGCCCGGCAGAGAGCCCGTTCGAAGCACGCGTTTTCGCCGAGGGCCTCGAGCCACCCGCTTCAGAGGGCCCCTCTGGCCGCCCGATGCGCGGCAGAGTCAAGCGCCGCGTGCCCCGCGAGCGCCTCGAGCCCGCGACCGCTCCAGCCGCGCGCCGCGGCCTGGATGGAAGCATCGAGCGCGCCGTCGTCGAAGCTCGTTCCTCGATTGCCCGCGTTGGGGATCTTGGACCAGGCGATCTTGAAGCCCCTAGGGTCCTGGATCCGCGGGTCTGCGATCATGGGCCCGAGGATCGTCGGTCCTCGATCCGAGGATCGAGGATCGAGCCTCGGCGATCGTCGATCGCCGCCGTCGTCGGGCCCGCGCCGCGAGGCGCGAAGTGCGATTGTCGAACGCGCCATTGTCGAGGCTCGATTCTCGGTCCGAGGACTCTGAAGTCTTGGAGCAGAGAGTCGTCCTCCATCGATGAGTCCTGGGTCCGAGGGCAGAGGATCGAGCCTTGACGATTGTCCATCGAGGACAGCAGCAACAACGCCAGCTCCAGGGCGGGGAGCTCCTGGGCCAGAAGCTCCTGGGCCAGAAAGAAGCTCCAGGGCCAGAAGCTCAGGGGCAGCAGCGACAGCGCCAGCCCCAGGACCAGGAGCTCCAGGGCTGGGCTCCAGGGCCAGAGTCACGGGGGCAGCAGCAACGGCACCTGCTCCAGGACCTGGAGATCCGCGGCCATTTCGGCCCCAGGCTTCGAGTCTCGAGCCGAGACGGAGTTAGCAGCCGGCCCCCGATGGGCACGCCCGCGGTCGCACTGAGGCGGGAGATGGGCGCTCGATGGCGGCCAGCTCCAGGGCGCAAGGGCCCCCGGCGAGCCCCCGGGGCGAGGGGCTCGAGAACGGCCAGTTCCGGGGCTAGCAGGCAGCCCGAGGACATCCAGCTCCAAGACAGGAAGCCCGATCAGCGAGCCCCAAGACAGCAGGACTGCCGTCTCCAGGACACCCGGCCCGAGGCCAGCCAGCTCGCGGACGTCGAGGGCCGAGTTCTCGCCGTCGAGTCAGGGCCGCGGCAGTCGACTCGTTCCCTCGTTCCGGCGGCCCGCGACCGGGCGGTAGCTTGGCCGAGCGCTCTGGGCGGAGTCGAACGAGCGCCCGAGACGGAGGCCGCGCCGTCGAGAACCGCGCGCGACAGACAGGAGGGGGAGAGAGAGAGAGAGAGAGAGAGAGAGAGAGAGAGAGAGAGAGAGAGAGAGAGAGAGAGAGAGAGAGAGAGGGAGAGAGAGAGATAAACAAATAAAGAGAGAGAAGAAGAAGAGAGAGAGAGAGAGAAAGAGAGAGGGGCGAGAGAGAGAGGGAGAGACAGAGAGAGAGGGGGAGGGGAGGAGCGAGAGAGAGGAAAACAAGAGAAACACGCAGAAAGAGAGAAGAGAGAGAGAGAGAGAGAAAGAAAAAAAAAGGGAGAAAGGGGGAGAGAGAGAGAGAGAGAGAGAGAGAGAGAGAAAGGAGAGAGGGAGAGGAAACAGAGAGAGATAAAGAAGGGGGCGGGGGAAAGAGAGATAGAGAGAGGGAGAGATAGAGAGAGGGAGAAGGGAGAGAGAGAGAGAAGAGAGAGAGAACACAACAAACAACAAACAAACACAATAGATACACATGCGCAGAGAGAGAGAGAGAAGAGAGAACAAAAAGAGAGAGAGAGAGAGGGAGAAAGAGAGAGAAGAGAGAGAGAGAGAGAGAGAGAGAAACAAACAAACAGATAGAGAGAGAGGAGAGAAGAAGAGAGAGAGAGAGAGAGAGAAACAGAAGAGAGAGAGGAAGAAAAGAGAGAGAGAGAGAGAGAGAGAGAGAGAGAGGGGGAGGGGGAGGACAAAAAAGACACACCGAGACAGAGACAGAGAGAGAGGGGGGTGGGATGCGCACATATATATAGATATATATATAGAGAGAGAGAGAGAGAGAGAGAGAGAGAGAGAGAGAGAAAAAAAACAAAAAAAATGAGAGAGAGAGAGAGAGAGAGAGAGAGCGAGAGAGGCATACTGACAGAGAGAGAGGTAGAGAGCGGGGGGGGGGGCCACGCATAAAAATGATACCGGGGAAAACCCCCAATCATAATCTTGTGAGGGTTTTAGGGCTATGGGGCTATAAGGCTATAGGGCTATGGGGATATAGGGCTACGTGGCTACAGGGCCATCGGGGTATACGGCTACTTGGCTATAATTAGGTTTATGGGGCTGTAGGGCTATAAGGCCAGAAGGCTATAGGTCTATTAGGGCTATAGGGCTATAGGGCTATATAGAATATAGAGCTACCGGGCACGCGGGCACCTGGGCACCCAGGCACCCGGGCACACGGGCACCCGGGCACCTGGGCACCCGGGCACCCGGGCACCCAGGCACCCGGGCACCTGGGTACTTCCGGGCACCCCTGGGCAGCCGGGCACCCGGGCGTGCAGCGAAAATCGGGGGCAAACTTAACCATATGAATCCGCTAGGACCCCTACAGAGGCAAACTCTGATTGGGGAACAAACACGAAGACAAAGAGAGGACGGGGGAGGGGGGGCGGGGGGGGCAAGGAGAGATGAGGGCAATTGGGACGAAAGAGAGAGAGAGAGAGAGAGAGAGAGAGAGAGAGAGAGAGAGAGAGAGAAAAAAAACTGATCCCGGCAAAGCAACCTAACAGCGATGTGTAGGATCATATCTGGAAGCATTCCCCTTAAGATTCAAGTGATAATCCAGTTGTAGAATTCTGCTGTTCTCGCAGTCGTAGTCGCATTCGCGATGACAGTCGCAGTGGCAGCGACAGTCGCAGTCACAGCCTCAGCCTGCCTCGGCCTCAGCCTCAGCCTGCCTCAGCCTCAGCCTCAGCCTGCTTCAGCCTCAACATCAGCCTGCCTCCAGCCTCAGCCTGCCTCAGCCTCACCCTGCATCAGCCTCAGCCTCAGCCTCAGCCTGCCCCAGCCTCAGCCTGCCTCAGCCTCAGCCTCAGCCTGCCTCTGCCTCAGCCTGCTTCAGCCTCAGCCTCAGTGTGCCGTCGGCCTCGGCCTCGGCCTCAGCCTCAGCCTGCCGCAGCCTCGGCCTCAGCCTGCCTCAGCCTCAGCCTGCCTCAGCCTCAGCATCAGCATCAGCCTCAGCCTGCCTCAGCCTGCCTCAGCTTCAGCCTCAGCCTCAGTGTGCCGTCGGCCTCGGCCTCGGCCTCAGCCTCAGCCTGCCGCAGCCTCGGCCTCAGCCTGCCTCAGCCTCAGCCTGCCTCAGCCTCAGCATCAGCATCAGCCTCAGCCTGCCTCAGCCTGCCTCAGCCTCAGCCTCAGCCTGCTTCAGCCTCAGCCTCAGTCTGCCTACAGCCTCGGCCCTCACCTCAGCCTTCCTCAGCCTGAGCCTGCCTCAGCCTCAAGCCTCAGCCTGCCTCAGCCTCATCCTGCCTCGGCCTCAGCTCTAGCCTGCCTCAGCCCTCAGCCTGCATCACCTCAGCCTGCATCCTGCTTCAAGCTCAGCCTCAGTCTGCCTTCAGCCTCGGCCTCAGCCTCAGCCTGCCGCAGCCTCAGTAGCAAGCCATCAGCCTCAGCCTCAGCCTCAGGCCTCAGCCTCAGCCTGCTCAGCATACAGCCTGCCTCAGCCTCAGCATCAGCCTGCCTCAGCCTCAGCCTCAGCCTGCTTCAGCCTCAGCCTCAGTCTGCCTTCAGCCTCCGCCTCAGCCTCAGCCTGCCGCAGCCTCAGCCTGCATCAGCCTCAGCCTTAGCCTCAGCCTGCCTCAGCCTCAGCCTGCATCAGCCTCAGCCTCAGCCTGCCTCAGCCTCAGCCTCAGCCTGCTTCAGCCTCAGCCTCAGTCTGCCTTCAGCCTCGGGGTCAGCCTCAGGCTGCCTCAGCCTCAGCATGCATCAGCCTCAGCCTCAGCCTCAGCCTGCCTCAGCATCAGCCTGCCTCAGCCTCAGCCTCAGCCTGCCTCAGCCTCAGCCTCAGCCTCAGCCTGCTTCAGCCTCAGCCTCAGTCTGCCTGCAGCCTCGGCCTCATCCTCAGCGTGCCTCAGCCTCAGCCTGCATCAGCCTCAGCCTCAGCCTCAGCCTGCCTCAGCCTCAGCCTCAGCCTGCCTCAGCCTCAGCCTCAGTCTGCCTCAGCCTCAGCCTCAGCCTGCTTCAGCCTCAGCCTCACTCTGCCTTCAGCCTCGGCCTCAGCCTCAGCCTGCCTCAGCATCAGCCTGCCTCAGCCTCAGCCTCAGCCTGCCTCAGCCTCAGCCTCAGCCTGCTTCAGCCTCAGCCTCAGTCTGCCTTCAGCCTCGGCATCAGCCTCAGCCTGCTCAGCCTCAAAGCCTCAGTCTGCCTGCATCTCGCCTCAGCCTCAGCACTGCCTCAGCCTCAGCCTCAGCCTGCCTCAGCCTCCAGCCTCATCCTCAGCCTCAGCCCTCGGCCTGCTTCGCCTCAGCCTCAGTCTGCCTTCAACGTCGCCCTCAAGCCTCAGCCTTCCCTCAGCCTCAGCCCTTCCTGCATCCTCAGCGACAGCCTGCCCTCAGCATTCAAAATGTGGCCCGGGAATGGAGTTCTGGCGACTCGAAGAACACGGAAGTGGCCACAGTTTGGCTCCGATCAATATCAAAATTCATATCAAAGAATGGAGTTCTGGGGACTCGAAGACCACGAAGTTGCCTACAGTTGGCTCCGGGCATTCAAAATGTGGCCCGGGAATGGAGTTCTGGGAACTCGAAGTGCACGAAGTGGCCTACAGTTGGCTCCGGGCATTCAAAATGTGGCCCGGGAATGGAGTTCTGGGAACTCGAAGAGCACGAAGTGGCCTACAGTTGGCTCCGGGCATTCTGAATGTGGCTCGGGAATGGAGTTCTGGGACCTCGAAGACCACGAGGTGTGCAACTGTTTGCTTAAAACGACTTCCGCGGATTCTCCCCGGCACCCGTCCGGCATCTGCTCAGACCCCCCTGAGGAGTCAAGATGCTTTCTCTTGAGACCATTAGAAAGCTATCAGTCTTCGCTGTTAGATGATAAAGAAAGAAAGAAATAAAGAAAGAAATA